>CAUYQG010075125.1:0-16191 GCA_963574415.1 Tarsius wallacei | reverse complement strand
TGTTCTGACTGGTTTTCCCCAGTAGGGTAGTCTTACCTTTCTATCTTGCTGCCATTAGGATTTTTTATTTTGTGCCTACTTTGTGTAGGAGAATTACTATGTGTCTAGGGGTTGGTCTTCTTATTTGATGTCTTGTGGGGGTTCTCTGTATCTCTTGTGTTTGGTTGGCCACACCTTGATGAGATGGGGAAAGTTTTCTTGGATAACCTCCTGGAATGCTTGCTCCAAGGTGTTTTCCATTTCCCTTTCTTTTTCTGGGTTGCCAATGAGGCATAGGTTCGACCTCTTGATATAATTGTACATCTTTTGTAGGCTTTGTTCTTTCTTTCTTTCTTTTTTTTTTTTTTTTACAGATTGGGTTAATTCCATGTTCTGATTTTCAAGTTCTGAGATTCTTTCTTCAACTAGATTAATTCTGCTTTCCATGCTTGTCATCTTGTTATTTATTTCCTGGATAAAATTTTTTTATTGCCAAAATCTCTGTTACAAGTTCTTTCAGTGTTGTATCTTGTCTTTCTTGAGTCTTATTTACTCTTTCCATCCATTACCTAATCCCTGTCATATTCTGAGGCCAGTCATTGGTGACTTCCATTGTTTGGTCACCAAGGTCTGATCTTTCAGGAGTTTTGCCTTTGGTATACTTGAAATTGCCTGTGGTCTTCCTTTGGTTTCTCCTCACTTGTGACATAGCTCTTGTTTTTTTTTTTTTAATTTCTGTTATTCAGTGTCAGTGGGAGAGGCTTTTCCTTCTGATGCTTGCTCAGTCCTCTAGTATTCCCTGATCCGGGCTCTGGATTTGTTCACTGATCTCTTTGGAGTCCTTCCTTGTCCTTTTCTGGTCACACCTTTTGTCCCACGACTGGATTAGGGTAGGGGGTGGGGTGCCTGGAACTCAGCATTCATCAGGTCTCTCCAAAGTTTGTGCTTTCAGGATATTCCTTCTGGGTCACGATCAATCCCTGGAGAGTTGATCCACCAGTCACAGAGATTGGGTCTGTTGCTCCGTGGTGAGCAATTTGGAGCACTTTCCTGCCCTGCCTTCGAGATAGTGGTGGGGTGCCTCTCTTGTCCTCTTCCGTGGGACTTTACCTCTGGATTCCCTCTGCAGCCCCTGCGGCCAGTGTTCTGCCAGGTGCTGAAGTGGTGAGGCAAAGCCTGGAGATGGCTGTCTCTCCAGCCAATGGTGAGGGAGACCCTGGGGCAACAGTTTCTCCCCACCACTTTTCAAGTCCATTTAAAAAAAAATGGCACTCAGCTTCTGCAACCTTGGAAGAGCCAGGGACCAAGCAGAGAAGTCACAGCACCAGCTATTACACCAGGGGCCTGGCCACTTGCTCTTGAGCCCCCACTTAGACAGTCTCTCCCAGCATTTTCTTCCGAGGGAGGGTTTTGTTGATTTTTAAAAGAAAGAAAGAAAATGGCTCTTGGCTTCTGTGTCTCAGGAATCACTAGGATACAAGCCTAGCAGCTGTGGCACCAGCCGTTGCACCAGGAGAGCCTGGCTGCTAGCTCCCTAGCCCTCACTCAGTCAGCCACTCGCATGCCCACTCACTCATCAGCATGTACACAAAATTTTCCATATACTCAGTCACTCACACCGGGACTCACATAGTCTGACTAGTTCAGCTGCCATCTTCCCCCTGCCTCCGCAGTTCAATAACTATTTACCTTTATTTATATCAAACTTATCATGCTTGACTTGTCTTTCCTTCAAAACTTTCCTCACATCAACGTTATACCTCAAGTATCCAGAGATTTCAGTATCCAGAGATTTTTATCCTTCCTGCAATATGGGCTGATATCTGACCAAGTCTCCCCTCCACTCCCATACATACCTAGACTAAGCTGTCACTTGGCACAAAATTCTACATGATGCCACTAACTACTCTCTTTTCTCACACAGCCTGCTCCCCATACAGAACCAATGATGTCCTTAAAAAAAAATAAGGCCTATTTTTTAAAGTTCACCAATACATTCCCATTTCACTCAAAGTAAGAGCCAAAGTCCTATACGGAGGTGTAAGGGGCCTTGCTTAATCTCTACACTTGCTATTTTACTCTATGCTCCCTTGCCTACATCCATATACATACACAGTCACACACCTCATAATGAGGCCTTGGCCAATCATGGAATGCATATATGACAGAAGTCAGAGCAATAGACTATACCATATAGCCTCAGTGTGCAGTAGGACATACCATCTGGGTATGTGTAACTATACTCTGATGTTCGCATGACAGAAACACTTAATTTCTCAGAATGTATCACTGTCCTTAAGCAACTCGTAACTGTATATGCAGTCTGTCCCTACACACCAGGGTATAATCTGTTGGCTGCCAGAGGCGTGCTTGCTCTCCTAGCAGCACTACACATTGTAGGTATTTAATATTTTAGTAAGTTATCATCCGTATGCTATAGGTCACAGTGTCACTCAAGGGTATGTTCTGCAAAATCCTATTAAGTTTCAGTCAATAACTTACTGTTCAGATGAAGGCAGAGACGCTATGGGAAGTAGGCCAGTGGGAGACATGGGTTGCTTTAACACGGTAATTAACTGAACAGCATGGTTTCATGGTAAAGCATCACTGCCAGGGAGTAATCCATCCTAGTATGACTACAGGGACAGTGAGCTGGGTTGTGACCCTCAAACAATACACAGGAACTAATTTGTGTAGGTAGGTGAAGCCACACACTCCTGGTAATACCAGTCAGAGGCCCTGGTCTCTGCTGCCCAGTGACAAGCCTGGGGAAGGTTCAAACTCCTTCTCAGGCTTTCTGGAGTTCCAAAGACAGGAGTCTTGTTAATTCAGCACAGGGGCTGGCAGTCTAGCTTAGAAACATGGGGGTCTAAGTGAATACAGAATGAGAAACTAGGGAATACAGCCTCATTCTTCTCTAATGTGAACCTTGGAGTTGAGTATTTTAGGTAACATCATGCGAGAACCAACTCCTAACTAAGAAATGCAATAAGACAGGAAGTAAACAGAGCACAGGGGTCTCTCCATGGTACCTTCTGTGAATCACTTACTACCCAAGCTTGAGCTGGTGCTGATGAACTTGGATCCAAGGTCTTGCCCTGGTTTCTTCTTTCTTTCATTTATCAAGTTGAGCTCCTGTGAGATGCGCTGACTCTATCGATCCCTGTGCACTTCCAACCCACCACCCAGGGAAATCTACAGCAGCTCAAGTTGTCTTCAGCTGTATGTGAGGCTACTAAGGTTGACTTTTGTAGTGCTCTGTCCTTGCTTTCTGAAGTTTCAGGTAGCCCCCAAATACCCAGAGAACCTCTAATACATTTCCTTTGCTAAGGTGGCTCATGAAGGGAGCAAAGTCTTGTCCAGAAGTCAGGGAAGATAAGGAATAAGTTTGGATTCCTTCAGAAGTAGCAGAAGGCCACACTGCAACCCCATTCTCCATTTTGTATATTAGGACATCACCAATGAGCCCTTTCACAGTTTCTCAGCACTCCCTAGCTCACCTGTTTTGCATCATTGTCCTGCCAGGTCAACAAGAACTAGCAACTGTCTTGTTCTACTTAGCACAGATTTTTGTTCTAATCCTTCTGTTTTAGTAAATGACTTCCACCTGCTCAATGATTCCTTATCACCCATCTTGCCCCTAGAGGAGCTGGGGAGATGTTGAGGTGGGCAGGAGGGCTGGCTCCACTTCACTTTGAGCTTCCAGAGACACACCACCCTTTTTTAAGTGTAAAATTTCCACATGTTTTTGTTTTTTGATCTTAAAAGGAACTCAAGATAAACTCCCCTGTCCCCACCAGTTTTTCTTCTGTGGCTAATGTAGTCAAACACCCATGTCTCAAATACTCTCAACTACCTCCTGGAAATCTATGACTCTCAGTTTGACACTTGAGCTTCTTAGAATAGAAACTGTGTTTTGAAGAAGGACCCACATGTCAGAAATTCTTCCCACCTTTATGTGTTTAAGGACTGAGCAGAGTCTTTTGATTCTGAATACAGAATGAGACTAGGGATACAGATTCATTCTCTACCTTAACCTCATAGTTGAGTATTTTAAGCGACATTATATGACAACCAGCTCTTAACTCAAAATGCTGTAAGACAGGCAGTGAGCAGAGTAGTGTTCTCTCCCCTGTCACTGCTGGGCTTGAGTGGGTTTTGTGAGACTGAGTGGTGACTGGACTCCAACACCTTCATGGAAAAGTCTTGGAAATTTTTCTCCTTTCATCCACCTGGGAATTCTTAATTCTATCTTGTACTCTAACTGCAGGCAATGTATTGCTAGATGAGGTAGTGGTTTCTCCAGACACCAAGTTCAGAGTAAATGCTTGAATTTCATTTAAAAAGCAATAAGAGAGTAGGCCAGGTCATTGGCACCATTGTCCTCCTTCCTCAGGGCTAAGTCTCAGGCAGGAGTTGTTGCCACCACCCTCAGTACCACAGTTACTCTGAAAAAATGGCTACCAGCAGCAGCATCCATGCAAAAGAGACTGGGAGGACCCACAAAATCCCTGCTGATATCCTCCAGTATCACCTTATGATGCGGAACTAGAATTGTTCTTGTGAATTTTCCTGCCACCCCAAAATTAAGTCAGCGCCTACTTAGGAAGCTTAGTCAGCTAAATGCCCTGGTGCTTGAAGACAAGATGGAGGAAGCCTTTAATCCCAGGTATGTGATCAGCCTCAAGCTGCCCCATGCTACCAAGACCATACCAAAAATGTGAATCCAGACAGACACTGGAAGGAAGGGGCACTCAATGACCAGGAAACCCACAATCATTTCCTTGGAAAGGGCAGGAGTCAACTCTAGATCCAAGTGAGTGGAAAGTCCTTTATGAACTAAATTTACATTTGTAGGACTGAGGCCCCAGGAAGGGAGGAGAAGAAACCACAGAACTCCTGGGTCCAGGGACAAGTATTCTTTCTTTCTGCCTGGATATTTTGGAATATCCAGGACCTATTTAATTATTGGGTTCCACGTTCTAGAATGGAGTTGTAGCAACAAGTTTTAGATCTTTGGATGATGTACCACCCCCTCCCTCTCACCCCATCCCCCATAAAAATATTAAAGTTTTCCCATGGTGACTACTCCTTGTGCTACCCTGGCAAACAAAGCAAAAACATGTTTAAAAAATCCTAATATGACATATAAAATATTGACAATGTCTTTACATACATTAAATAAGCATATGTAATGTGAATAAAAAATTTCAAAAGTTCAAAATGCTACTTCAAGTCATCAGCAAGGCTGAAATTAAAGACTGCCATTCCCCAGTACTGATAGGTGTGTACAGCAACTGAGACTATTGTACACTGAGCACATATGTTGGCACATCCTTTTGAGAGGCAGTCTGGAATGACCCTGAAGCCAACCATACAAAGCCTATAACTCAAGGATTTCACAGCAAGGTGTACACGCAACAGGAAATCCTGGATATGTTTACCAGTTTCCACATCCAACATTATGAGCACCAATTGTAGCAGACCACAAGATATCATCTGAAGGTATCTCAACAGTAAAATGGACAAGTTGCATTATATTCATAGAATGCTAGGCAGCAATAGAAATGGACAGATTGTTGTAAACAACATGCATCAGTCTCAGAGATGACAAAGTGAAAAGACACGTACGTCTAAGTAAAATTAGTAAGGATTAAGAGACAACCATTTTTGCCACATCTGTTACAGTTGATTAGTTTTCCCTACAGCAGTGATGACTAGCAGAGGCATGGGAAGGTACCTAGTTCACTGGTAAAATTCCATTTTCTGGGTTGTGATGTTGGGGGTGTGTTCGTTTTATCATTCCTTCAAACTTCACTCTTAGTGAAATATCACACTCAAGAGGACAAATACATTCATAGGTTGTTCAAATTTCAAACAGTCCAAATCAGCAACTCTGCCCCATTCTTAGCAATTGAAGTCTTTCAGACTGGGATCTAAATCACATGGTTGCAGTCCCAGATCTTCCCAAGGACTTGCTCAGTCACAGGAGTTGTGATCAAAGTTTGCCTTGATTGAGGAAGTGAGGTAAAACTCTTAAGTCTCCCAGATCTACCTAAGTATTTCCCGGTAGACCTCTTAGCGCTGCACTGTTTTGTTGGCTTGAACGAACACTGGGATCTCAGTCTCCTGGGAACTACAGTGTTGTCCACTGGCCACTTTTCTGCTGAAAACCTAGTGCAGTTCTGCCTATGGCCATTTTGTGAGCTCAAGGAGTTGTTGCCGGTTCAAGATGTAAGAGGAAACACTAGCTGCGTAACCACCCACAGAGTCAGTGACTAATACTCAATAGAACAGTATTTCTTGGGATCTATTTACTTTGAGCATCCAAACTACATATGGGAGCAAGGACTAGTGAGGACCTGTGCTGTCTGATCAAGCCTTGAGAAGACATTTTCAGTGCGTGGTTTGATATTATCGGATATACACTCAAGCATTAGCTCAGGAAGACATTCTAAATTGTGCCATCCTCAAATTCTCAAAGTCCTGTTCATGCTCCAAGGATGGAAAATGCTATGCATGGCCTCACTTTTCCTCCTGCCTCCTCACAACAGCACCTGTGATTCTACACTGTTGAGTCACTCTTCAGGTCACCTCTCCTGCTCCTGTTGTGATGAGCTTACTGCAGCTTCCCTTGCTCCCAGTCATGCAGACTCAGTTCCTTCCAATCATGTTATGTTGCTTTGCTTTTACCTTCACCTCTGTCCTCTCTAGCAAAGACCTTAAGAACTCTTGTGTCTCAACCACACATCCATACCACCTGCTTTGGTCCCTGACATTATGCTGTCTCCTCTCATTTAGCATCAAGGCTTTAGTCATCCATGAATTTTGTCAATAGTGTAGAGGGGTCTTGTGGTATGCTGTGTAGACTCTAGTCTTACCACACACTAGAAAACTCAGCCAAGAACTGTCCACTGAAGTCCCTAAATGTACTAGGTTCACTTTGAAAAAATTTACATCCACCCAAGGACAGCTGAAACTTTAGACTTGACCATCTAAAATAACATATCAAAGAATTTTGACAAAGAAGATAAGCCTCCAGGCATTTTCTAGACTAGTCTCATGCAACCCTGACTGATCAATAGGGTGATCTCTGAACAGTGTTGGACAAGTGCCATGAGCCAGGATCGCAAGAACTCGAGGGATGTTGTAGATAACACTTGATGAAGGTGTCAGATCATTCACTTTGGGGAGAACCAGGTGAGGTCAGAACCAAAGATCCTGCCCTTTCCCACTTGGTGCCACCTTCTTTCTTGCCACCTTACAAGTCCCTTGGCAGTAGCTACCACGCAGTCCCCTCACCTTGGCCTTTGCGCAATCCTCTAGTATATTGACTATGCATGACCTGGACTCCAAAAAAGGTGAACACATTGGGGTCTTCGATGGGATCACTGTTAGTGACAAAGTGAGATTCACCTTTTATAAGCATTATGGCAGTAAAGACTAATGTTATTTTGACAAAATTAAGTAGCTAATCATTATCACCTGATGTTTACTTGCTAGCATTAAGAACATTTTGTGAACTCTGTGTAGGAATGCGAGGACCTGAATATAAGTTTCCAGTAGTAAAGTGGACATAGAGGGAAATTCATGCCAGAACCTCAGGGTACCACAGAGAGGTGGCCCTGCCAGCACACCTTTTGGAGTTTAGGGCTTCATCGCTGTATAGTATAAGATTCCAAGATAGTTAGTTCCTAACACCACACAATCTTGGGTTCCACTCCAGCCTCACCCTTATTTTCTTAAGTCTCCATTAAATATCCCCTGCATTTACAGAAGCATATGTTGTAATAAAAAAAAGCTAGCAGAACATGAACATTTTTGACATCCTAATAAATCAGTCACAGGCAACAGCCTCACTTACAAACCTTGCTCATCTGTCAGGAGTCTACATTGCCAAGTTCATACACTGGGCCTTGCTCCCCCACAGGCCCTCTAATTTGGGAAGAGACATTCAAAAAGACTGTATTCTGTGGGTTCCTCTCGCCTCAATTGCCCACTAATTGTGTTTAGCACAATGTGAGGCTCCATGCAACTCCTTGGACCATAATCCTCTAACTCAGGGCCCTCAGCCATCAGTTGTGATTTCAGATCTCCTGATGAAGAGAATGGTGGGGGTGGGATATCAGGGGGGCAAATGCCCTGCATAAGTAGCCAACACATCTAAGGAAGACTCATGGTAGTAGCAGCTTTGTCTGATTAAAACCAGATACAAAGGGATCACCATCCCTGCCTCAGCCCCTCCCTCCTCACTATTAACCTTACAGAGTTGCTTAAGTCCCTGTGGCATCAACAAAACCAACAATGGGAGGACAATGGGAAACTAGACAGAAAAGATATTTTACCCTCTATTTCCAAACAGCATCAGGGTGAGATGGGGAATTGCAAAGGTGAAGCTAACATATGGGTGTTGAACTCTACTTAGAATCACCTGCTTTTGAAGAAGCTGTGAGATGTCTGAACAGGGATGGGTAGAGGTTGTTTGAGGATGTCACATGAAACTTATAGCACCCCTAGTGGTACAAAAGGGAAGAGAATAAGAGCACAAAGCTGTTAGTTGAAATCTTGGTGAACAGGTATTACTAAAACACAGCCCCAGCTAAGGTGATGATGACAGGCAAAAGTAGTTTGCAAAAGAGAAAAAAATTAAAGTAACCAGGCAGCATTCAGGTCAAAGCCCTCTCAGACCACCTCCTCATGGCAGGTCTAGGAGAAAAATTCAGAGTCTACTTGTTTAGGAGGCATTCAGATTAGCTACATGAGTTTAACCACAGAAGTTTGGAGCAATTTTACAAACAAACCCTGTCACAACTACCAGTGAGAGAATATCTAGTTGTTTAGGTTGAGGCCTTGGTTTTGAGATTAAGATCAGGGCCTGTTAGGAGGCAACAGATTTCCCAGAAAAAGGCAGGATCCTGCAGACTGGATAGGAGATACCATTCTCCAGAGCAGAGATTACCCCAGTGAGTGACATGACTCCAACGTGCCTTCTCAAACTGAGAGTCTGCCCTTGAGAAACATAAGTGAAGAACAACAGTCACTGACAAAAATGAAGATGGTGTGGCCTGGCAGGATCTCCCAGCTAGAGAGGCGAGGGCTATGAGCTCATCCCACAGCCATCCTTGAGGGGACCAGACACAAAGATTTCTGGACATACTAAGACCTGAAAGACCAGAAATCCCATATGCTCAAGGAGGCTGCAAATTTGAAAGGGTTACTCGGGCCCTTTGAGAGTGTTGAGAGAAACTTAAAGCTGAAGAAGGAGACTTCAGGCAACTACAAGGAAGGAAAGAGGCAGAAAACCTGGAGTAGAATGAAGATCTGTGGGGGCCTCTGGGATTTTAGGCTGCATTACCCCTTTCTCATCCCCTAGGGTCAGGATTGGAGAAGAGGAAGAAACCACAGCTCCTCTGGGAGTCAGTCAGGGCCCCAGGCCCTGGTAACCTCAAAGGCTTGTGGATTCTGATTGCATTTAACAAGGACTTATCCAAGTTTCATCTCTGGGGAGGATCATGAAGCCTAAGAAGGTAGAAGTGCTCCCCTTTCTTGGGATGGACACAGAACCTAGAACTTGTGGCTTGGGTACAAGGTAGCAGTTCTGTTCTGCCACAATTTTACCCCCAGTCCTCCCTCCAGGCAGGTCTAAGGTAGGAGGCTCATTTTTTTCACACTCTTGGTCTTTCTGATAATTTCAGATCAGGATACATATAATCCTTCACTTTGAAAGAAGAAAAGAGATTCGTTCCATTTGTATTAGTGACATGGGTCAGCGTTCTTTGTAAAGACTGAACCACAGGTTTCTATAGAGACATTGGAGACCACCTTGTTACTCATCTGCTGCCAATTTTTCAATTTGAGTGACTGACAGATCCATATGGACACTGCTTTTGTTTTCTTCATGTGGTTTAATTTCAGTTCACATCAGTATTAATCCCAACCTCCAACTCCCTCCCAAACACACACACACACACACACACACACACACACACACACACACACACATGCACACACACCTAAAGTCATTAATGGTCTTTGGAAAAATTTAAGAGCTATACTTTTGCCAACCATGAAGGAACAAGTTAAGAGCGGTGGGAACATTTTTCCTTTTACATAAGTCCCACCTAGTGGGCCCTGCTTCAGAGTTTATGAAAAGAATCTTTTTTTCATTCCCTACAGTGATAATATGGGACTGCCCTCTTCCCACTCAAGCCTTTAGGAAGAACAGTGATTTCCACCACACCTTCTTTCTTTGGTAATGAGGTGCTCACTAACCCACATGCAGTCTGGTGTGGTGAAGACGCTGGGGTGGAGTCTCTTATCTAGGTGACAAGTGGGATAGGTCAGGGTAGTGTCACAGGAACTTATGTTCAGGATGCACAAGCACTTCCATAGGTTGTGAGTCAGACATCAGTTAACAGGTATGCTATACATATGTAAATGGAAAATATTAACAGGAATCAAAGTTTTATAATACTGAAAGCCCAAGATGCAGTTCTAAGTTTATTCATTGTACCACAATAGGAGATGAGGAAGAATCAAGGAATTTGAAGACATGTTCATGGAAATGATAAAAATCTGAACAGAGAATATAGACTAACAGAACTGAGTGGACCTGTGGAGCCAGAACGTACTTTATTGCTGTGCTCCCACTCTAGAGTTAGGTAGGATGTTGGGTCAGCCTTGAGCTTTTAAGTTCTGTTCTCATTACTGTTTCCACAACAAATCAGGTCTTCTAAAATATTTATGGAGCAAACCTGCTAGGAAAGTTTCTTCATGACTCTCAAGACCATCTATCTCTCAAGGAAACTCTGGTCAAGGTCAGGGAGGTATCTCATTGGGCGCAACATCTGCACAGAGCTCTGGCATTCCATGTCATGGTTTTTGTCAAAACCCTGAAGTAGATTAGCTCATCCTAGGACATTAAAGTCTCTCCTGTAGTCTGAAGGAAAAATGAGGTAGTTCCAGGCAGAAAAGTCACATCTTCGGAGGCTCTGAAGGAGGGAAGCCCCCCGAGGCTGACCTGATCACTAACACATCTCTAGGCAGGTACCTATTTCACACACATCCTGTTTATGGGGTCGGTTCCTCCAGGTATGGAGAACAGCTCTGATCCCAAGTCAGACCATGACTGAGCAGGTCAGAACACACCACTGCTGGGGACACTTTGTTCTTCTTAATCAGGGATCTGTTCTGCTGGCTTCTCAACATGGACAAAACATCCTGCTTCTAGGGGTTGGAAAGGATAAGATCATTGGTGTGCTTCCAATACATGCAATGAAGATTCCCAAGCAGAAGTGTGCCCCAGAATCACTTCTGTATGCAGTGATTTGGAATTTGCCTGGATAATCTCATAAAAACAATGGGCAAGTTAGACATTGTTTGGTGGGCCTCTTAAGATTTGGAGAACATATAACACATCTGAGGATTCTGAGCAGATCCACTGACCAGGCCACTCTTTTTTTTTTTTTTTTTTTGAGTTGGCGTCTCACTCCGCCGCCCAGACTGGAGTGCAGTGGCCGCTCCCGGCCACCGCAGCCTCGACCTGCTGGGCTCCGGCGATCCTTCCGCCTCAGCCTTCCGAGTAGCCGGAACTACGGGCGCGCGCTACCACGCCCGGCTAATTTTTTTTGATTTATTGTAGAGATGAGATTTGGCCTGCCCAGGCGGGTCTCGAACCCGCGGGCTCAGGCAATCCACTCACCTCAACCTCCCAAGGCGCGGGATTACAGGCTGAGCCACCGAGCCCGGCCGACCAGGCCACTCTTATGGCTGACATTAAACACAGAGTAAGAGAAAGCTTTGCTTCATGTTTAAGCTAAGATGTGAGCTGCCGTGCCTCATGTACTTTGTCTCAGGAGATACAGTAAGGGAAGTACCTATGATACAGAGTTTCTACACAGAGGCAATGGAAAACCCAAATTGAATGACAACACAGTTCCAGGAAAATAAGATCTATGGCTTCTTCCAACAGCAAGTATTCTATGTTTAAAATCCAATTCTTGGGTCCTGGGAGCAATAGATGCCTACAGACATTTAACCAAATACCTGAACTTCTTAGTGGCTGAACTTTGACCCCTGAACTGGATGCCACCTTATGTACTGGATTAGAAAATGTATGCACAACAGAATGCCAATAAAGTGTGGAAATACCTTTTTTTTTTTTGAGTTGGAGTCTGACTCCGTTGCCCAAACTGGAGTGCAGTGGCCGCTCCCGGCCACTGCAGCCTCGACCTGCTGGGCTCCGGCGATCCTTCCGCCTCAGCCTTCTAAGTAGCCGGATCTACAGGAGTGCGCTACCACGCCCGGCTAATTTTTGATTTATTGTAGAGATGAGGTCTCGCCAAGTTGCCCAGGTGGGTCTCGAACCTGCGGGCTCAGGCATTCCACTCACCTCAGCCTCCCAAGACGTGGGATTACAGGCTGAG
This sequence comes from Tarsius wallacei, assembly GCA_963574415.1. Lineage (NCBI taxonomy): Eukaryota > Metazoa > Chordata > Mammalia > Primates > Tarsiidae > Tarsius > Tarsius wallacei. The sequence goes on along the minus strand of CAUYQG010075125.1, from coordinate 3,787 downwards.
CAACCGAGCCCGGCAGAAATACCTTTTAAGAGACAGACTGGCTCAGGTCTAGAAAACTCAGGATACTTCACTTGGAGGGAGTTCCGAAGTCCGTGGTACCTGCTCCCAGCACTGAGCTTCTTCTTCCTCAACTCATACCCATGGCTCTGTGGTGGGAGGGGGTGCCCTGACACAGTATTTCCTTAAGTTTATTTTATTCACTTCAAATTCATGAACTCTGTATCTAGGGCAGCTTTATCTCAGATCCCACAATTTGGGGAAATGACCAAAAATTGCACTTTCTAATGAGAAGTCACTGTTAAGTATTTTCCCTTCCATGTACCTGATTTGCTTGAGAACTTCTGCTTAAAACCCAAGATGGTGGGTTTATAGCCTCAAGTGAAAGGCCCAAGAAAGGTAAATTGAGATCCCAGTGATATCATCCCCAGTGTTACAGTGATCCAAAGGCCTTGTTCCCAAATATCTATAGGCAGAGACTCTTGAGCTAAGGTATCCAGATTGGGATTCTACAGGGAATTCCAAGTTGGGATCTCACAGGCTCTGCAGTTTTCTAAGTTACCTCAAAGTAACAGAATTGGAAGTCAGCCATGGCTTTCCTTTCTAGACCATCATTTGGTATTAGGGGATGGTGACTTCACAGAAATCAGTGAGAAACTACCCAGCCTCAAGGACATCATAGAAGATTCTGACTTCATCTTTGCCAATGAGTCTGTCTTCTGACACCATCATCTTCTCCCTGCTACTGTAACTTAGGTTAAACTGCCCAAGCTGCTTTAGTGAGGGAAGAAAACAAAACACTTATTCTGGAAACATACCCTCCTAAGAATTATCCCAGAGCTTAAAGTGTCTTTCTTTCCTTGAAATTGCATTACTGAAAAGCTATCAACAGCCTCAACATAACTCCTCAGCTCTCCTGAGGCATCAGAGGGGATCAAACAGAAAACACATGGCACCCTGAGCTCAATGAATGATTCAAAGTGAGATGATGCAGAATTAGAATCTGCATAGAATGATGTATGCATATCAGACCCACAAGGGAATTTAATCCTGAGGGCTTTGTCAGCCAGAGCAGGGAGCTCAGACTGTAGTAGCACCAGAATCTTCTAGAGAGCTCATTCAAGAACAGATTGCTAGGTCCACCCCTGGAAATTCTGCCTTCATAGTTTTGGTGGGGGATGCGGGGAGCAGGAGAAAAAATAATTTGAATTTCCAATAAGTTTCCAGCTAATTGGTGGTTCAGGAAACATACTTTGAGGACTCTTCATGTAGAGGTTAGCAATCCTAGGCCAGAGAGAGAGAGAGAGAACAGCAGCTGTTCCAATAATTGGGGCATTACAGGGTAGGAGATGGCTTAGAGGGATGGATTTGGGGACATTCCAAGAGGTAAACTCCTTGAGATTACAGCCATCTTCAGTTGAGGGACACAAGCAGCTCAAGGTAATCTTTGTGGGAGGAGGCAAAATCATACATGCACTGCTGCCATTTTGCCACTTTAGTGACATGGAGTGTCCCATTAACCCAACAGAAAGTCAGAGATCACAGAGAAGTTTTAAGGAGGTCAAACTCTGGGGCTACAAGTGTCTGTGTGTGTGTGTGTGTGTGTGTGTGTGTGTGGTGAGGGGTGGAGGGTGGAGAAATCAAGAGGCAAAGAGAAGAAACCAGCCTTAATGAGATTGGTCTCGGGGGGAATTTCTAGCTACTAGTTACTTTTGATGAACTGATATTCTCTGCGTTACAAACCAGAGATCCCTGCTTTATTCACCATATCTAAGCCCATCTGTGGAGACTGTCATGTACCTTGGTGCTAGATCTCTGTACTGGGAGATTGGTCCATGGGAAAAGTCTCCATCCATGGATGCTCCAGGAAGCAGAAATGTGTGGCTCTAGACTGTTCCCCCTACTCACTTTAGGGGCTCTCAAGTCCTTCAGCTACCACAGGCTCCACAGTGCAGTCTGCTTCTACACAGAATAGAGATGACCCCCAAAGTGTCTCCACTCTCAAACACCTAGCTCCTTTGCTCAAACAGCTGCCAGAAGCATGGGTACCATAGAAGCTTGCACTGCTCCCCTAGCCTCATTGATAGTTTGTTGGTGGAACCTCATAAGGAGTACCTGGGACTCACCACCCATTTCTCAGCATGAAGCTTAGAGAGAAGACATCCATCTCACCACTCCATTTATGTGTCTTTGTACCTTGCAAAGCATGGGTCCCCATCAGTCTAGCTACTATGGCTAATTTAGTCAAACGTCCATGTCCTGAATATTCTCAGTTACACCCTGGAAATCTATGGCCCTAAAATCTTTCACTTGAAATTTTGAGAACAGAAACTGATGTGTTGTTGAAGAAGGACCCACACAACAGAAGTTCTCCCCACCTTCATCAGTTTAAGGATTGAGTTAAGGGCTTTTTGTCTTCTGAACACAGAGAGACTAGGGATACAACATCATTATCCTCTTACCTCGACCTCAACCTATTGTTTAAGTGGCATAATATTAGAAAGCTACCTCTAACTCAGAATGTAACAAAGCAATCAGCAAGGAGAACAGAATTGTCTCTCTCTGTCACCACTGGGCTTGAGTCATTTCCACAAGGCAGAGTGATTAGACTATTACCTTTGTGAAAAATTCTTAGTTTCCATGACTGTTTCATTTATAGCATCAGGCCCATCTTTCTTGTTTATGGCCTTTGCTATTCCCAGTAGAATTTTGTTCTTTAGAGTTCAAGTGCCCTAATCCTCCTGTATTGAGAATTCTAAGGTATTGTTCTTGGGGTCAGATAGTGTGAATACGTACCTTCTCCCATAAATGAGTGTTTCTCGACATTAGAAGAAGCAGCATCTCCCCTTCAGCTGTAATCTGGTGAGATAGGATATATGAACAATATAAAGCTGGGCAAATGAATTCTACAGAGAACCTTGAGATGCCTCAGTACTTTATTCTCATGGAGATAAGATCCCACAGGAGAATCAGGTTTTCTTTCTTTAAGGATTGGTTGCCTCACACTCTTAGATTGAGATCACAGAGTGTCATGGTCATGTGGTCTGTGCAAACTTATGACCCAGCGTGGTGGCTGAGTTTTGGATTACCATGGACACCACTATATTCATTGTATTCTATAGAAATCCAAATAAATAAGCCTTCCTGCCACAGCCATATTAAAGATCAGAGTGATCTAAGGAAAAAAGCTTGAATACACTTATATAGCATGATCATTCCATGTACCTCAATGAAATGTACATTGGTCCTTAACCTGAAAAACCTTCCCAGTCATAGCAGGGACATTTTCCCAGAAATCGCTCAATTCCTAAGAGCATATTTGGCCTTTATTTTGTTATCTCAGACTTTGTCTTTTACACATCTGGAACTTTCTACAAATTCTACATTGTGTTGTATTTACAGGAGAGGTATTGATTGGGGAATTTGCTGCTTTATCTAACACCAAGGTCAGAGTACACATTGATTTCAATTTAACAAGCAGTACAAGAATAGACCAGGTGGTCACCACTATCCTCCTTACTCAGGGCTAGATCTCAGGCAAGGGTGCTGCCACAGTAGCAGTTACCCTGGAAACTGAGAGCACAAACAGAACCAGTCATGCAAAGTAATAGAGTTTGTAGGGGAATGGGAGAGGAGTTAAAATAACTCATGTAAACCTTGCAAGCAGAGCAGAGTTGCAATGGTCCAAAGAGCTAACACTGTGCTCTAACAGCATCCTGTTGCTAATTGCTTTACTGCCAATATCTGCTTTCCCTGAGACCCCTGCATCCCAAAGCTATGTGACTGATAA
>CAUYQG010075112.1:0-11161 GCA_963574415.1 Tarsius wallacei | reverse complement strand
AATCAACTTTTTTTTTTTTTTTTTTTTTTGAGTTGGCGTCTCACTCCGTCGCCCAGACTGGAGTGCAGTGGCCGCTTCCGGCCACCGCAGCCTCGACCTGCTGGGCTCCGGCAATCCTTCCGCCTCAGCCTTCGAGTAGCTGGAACTACAGGCGCGCGCTACCACGCCCGGCTAATTTTTTGATTTGTTGTAGAGATGAGGTCTCGCCAAGTTGCCCAGGCGGGTCTCGAACCCACGGGCTCAGGCAATCCACTCACCTCAGCCTCCCAAAGCGCGGGGATTACAGGCTGAGCCACCGAGCCCGGCTGGAATCAACATTTTAAAGAAGAAAATACACACTATGTTAACTACTCAGTTTAGAAACAGAACATTGCCAGTATTTTAGAAGCTCTCTTTGCGCTCCTGCCTGATTGCATTGCCCTTTCATCTTGAAAAGTAACTGCTGCTTTTGAGGAAGTTATTCTCTTACTTTACCAGTTGTGGTAGACCATTCCGTTGGTGGCCCCCAAATGAACCATGGCTTCTCCTATCCTGCTTTTGTAATGCCCTCTCACAGTGACTTCAGAGTTTGTCCATATGACTTGCTTTGGCCAGTGGGACATTAACAAGTAGTAGAACTTACCAGCTCAGTAGAACTTACCAGTGAAGGTGATAGACTTTGGATTTAAGGGTGGAAGATTTTTGACTTCTGATTCAACTTCATGAAAGCTATAGGTCTACTCGTATGTTCTGGCTCTTTGTGAGTTAGTTTGTAAGTTATAGTTTTCAAGGCGTTGCCCATCTCATATAAAGTATCAAATTTTATTGACATAATTTAATTAAAAATAAACCCTTATTATCTTTACAAAGTCTGCAGCATCCTAGTTGGGTCCCGTTTTTCATTACTGCTTATTTGTACCTTCACTTTTTTCCTCCTCATCATCTTCCAAGGGCTTATCAATTTTATTAATCTTTGCAAAGAACAAACATTTGGTTTAGCTGATCATTTCTACTGCATTTCTTTCTATGTCATTAATTTCTGCTGTTACCTTTCGATATTCTTTCTACTTCCTTGATTTAGTTGGACAACTTAATAAGTTAGGCTCTACAGTGCCTTGAGTGAAGCAGTTTGTCCTTGTTCCTCAGACTGTTTCTCAGGTTTGGGTCTGATTCTTCCCTTTTGTTTAGAAGGGCACAGTGTCTGTGTCCCCCTGCACCTCACTGGAGAAAATTTGCCTCTGGCATCCTCTGCCATTTTCTCTTGTTAGCCACTAGCCAGGGTGATGATACCTCCTGTGATGGTTTTCCTCTCCATCTTACATGTGCACACCCCCTTTCTCACTTTCATCTCCACCTTTGCACTTCAGTGATTGGTCAGAGTGTATTTTGGTCAAAGAATTGTTATTTTGAACACTACGGCAGTGATTTCACTGGCTGGTAGACTAGGAGATAGGCCTTGTGTGGATAAATTAGGTGTGACCTATAAAACACAAGGCTAAGCAGCTCTGTTCCCCCTTCTCCTTCCCTTCTGGACAACACTCATCTGTAGGGATTTTGTAAACCAAATGTACTCTTCCACCTTCTCACAGAACCACAGAATTGATAATGGTGTCTTTCTTACCCTCCTGTCCCACTTCCTGCCATGGGACCAAAAATTCATCTTGGGAATTAAAATCAGCAGCATCCTAGTTGGGTCCCATTTTTCGTTACTGCTTATTTGTACCTTCACTTTTTTCCTCCTCATCATCTTCCAAGGGCTTATCAATTTTATTAATCTTTGCAAAGAACAAACGTTTGGTTTAGCTGATTATTTTGAAATATTACACTTGAGAATATGTGAGTGGGGCTTGTGCCCCTAGCTTATTGCTGAGGCCTGGGTTACCTGATGGCACTGTCACATTTCTCTTGGCTTAAGTGTCCATTGCAAAACCAGGGAAAATCATTGTACTGGACATTTGCCTACCATTTGCAAACTGTTTCAATCTGATGCTGAGAAAAGGGTTAGGAAAAGAAAGCTCATTAGTTAACGTGATTGAACCTACAATGGGCAGAGCTCTGTTTAGAGAATTCCATTGTCCCTCAACCTCTCAGAGGTCCTTCTGGAGCATTGGATCTTACAGTCATATTCCTCAAAGCAGGCTCTTCTTGTACCAGAATTCAAGAGATCCTGGGACAAAGACCTTCTCGCATGCACTGTTCCCAGTCCCTTCAAAGTTATGTGACTTGGAAACAAGAGAGGGTAATTTGAAGTTGCCCTACAGAAATGTTCAGAAAACTTAGATTAGTCCCATGAGCATTGAGGTTTTAATTACTTGTGTTTCAATCATAAGCTTCTGTCGGAGGTTTGTTCGACACATTCCCTCATCAGCCTCAGCTTCAAATACACATGAATAGTGCAATATTCCCCATTCATCACCTCATGTGGTGCTGTGGGAAAGGAGATGTGTCCCGGGACCCACGTGTCCTGGGAACACCCAGCAGCATCAGCAGATGCCACCTATGCAGGCCATATGGCACTTGTTTTTCAAAACTGTTGCCTCAAATTAAAACTCAACAAATATTTCTTGGCAATCCACATTCAGATTGGTTTTGTGATTGCAAAACCAAACTGGGCATGGATTCCATCCTTAGGAAACCCACAGTGTAGTCAACAGATAATTACCACTGAATAGGAAAAATGCTAGAAAAAGCTAAGTAAAGAGTCCTGCAGGAGCTCAGACAAAAGGGTGTAGAGATTTCTCCTGCTTTTTCCTCCAGGTCTTCTCTCATCCTTTTTCACCAGGCTCTCTGTCCGAGGATAGGCTGCCCTGCCTGAACTACTTATCTTCCTATCCCTGGCTACACTGGTCCACCGGGCAGCTGTAGGCAATGGGAGGTAGGGAAGGAAAGTGAAGCGGGATAGCTATTCCCCTGCCTTCCTCCCTAGTGTGGTGTGGCCTTGGGCTAGCTGTATGTCTCCAACAAGAACCACAGCTCCCATTCTCTACACCACTTTCCCCCAGGTTCCAACAACCACTCTTCCCTTTGCCTGTCAGGCCTCAGATGGAAGCAACCTGGCTCTTAGTACCCTGGATATTACACTAGCCCTTGTATTTTCCTTATAAACTACTGAGACTTCTGTAAATAATCCTTAGTAAGTGTCTGTCAAATTATCCTTATTTGAATGTGTCAGTTTTTCCTCCTGGAACCCTGACTGATAGTATGTTTAACCTTGTCGGGGGTGTGACAGTGTGGTGACCCAGTAGGGAGGCTTCATGGAGGAGGTGACATTGAGGTTAGGTTTTAAAAGCTAAACAGAATTTTGTCAAAAATTAAATTAACCTTGGTTTCTTAGGATCCAAAGGCAGTAGTTAAATTGATACATTCTCAGGCACTATCTCTCCCTACGGTAAGTTTTTTTCATCATTGATGGTTCTCTATTTTGTAATAAGGACTCATTCTAAACAAACAAACAAATGAACAGAAAAGATTCACTCATAATGGTAGTTATTCTTTTGGCATCTGTTGATTGAAGAAAGTTTATAATTTGGAAAGTATCCCTTTAAAATAAGTTGGCATTTAATTAATCCCTGTAGCACCATGTAGATTTGAAAATAGCACGTATATGTGTAAAATAGTTTTTTATTCAGTTTGCAGATAATACTTGGCTTATGTACAACTTTGAGAACCCCTGAAAAAAAATCTGTATCCTCTCTCCTAGGGTTTCATGGCCAAGGTCAGGAACCACTGATCTAGGATAAGTTTCTATATTCCTGTTCACCACTACTCTTCTCCTTCCTGCTCACAGATCATCAGATATTTGAGCTGGAAGAGGAACATTCAATTTACTCAATCTAATCACTCTATTTTTCAGATAAGAAGACAGAGGTAAAGTTACATTTTCAAGGGTCACATAGCTAGCTAAGGGCCAAGTCAATAGGAAAACTTGGGTTCTTTTGTCTACTAGAGTTTTTTTCCTACTACTAAAAATTAAAAAGTATCCTATGGTAACATTTTGTGTTAAAAATTTGATCTTCCAGTGGCCTCCAGATCGAACAGTTGGTAAACATTTCCTTTCTCTTTCCGTCCTCCTACTCTCTGCTCATTCTAAGGCAGCAAGTCCTAGAATGGCAGGGAGTCCGTGCTAGCCAAGGACCAATTCCTATATCACAGGAACCGTGGAAGGAACTAGGCTTAGCCCACTGCAGATTAATGGCAAGAGTGGTTATCTACTCTCTAACCTCAATCCCAAGAGCCAGAGGAATTTAAGTCAGTCATGCACAGAACAGACAGGGTTTAAAAATGGAAGGAGTTCTTGGGTATGCGGGCAACTGGGTTAGCCTAAGACGCTCCATATGAGACTACAGGTAGACCTGTATTAACAGCCTTCCTTAGGTCTGCACAGGATTTCACAGCCCAGGTGTTCATGCTCATTCCCATGATCTTACCTGTGCCTTGTAAAGTAGGAGGGTAGATACTGAATCTCCGAGTCTCAAGAGAAGTGACAGAATCTGGTTTAGAAAGGCAAAATGTTAGGCCATAACTCGAGCCCCCTGGCTTCTTTCTTGTCTCACACAGGTCACTACGGCAGCAGAGTTTACAAGGCAACTTCTGGGCTTGAAGGTACAACTGCTCGCCAGAGATAAATACACTGGCTTATTATGTTTTATCACTGAGGCCAGAAAACAGAGTTTTGACCCAGTAAGTGATATATCCTAGACCAGGAGGGTTCTAGCCAGAAAGTGAGCATGTTTAGAGGACAGAGGGGTATTCACAATTAAAAGATCCAGACTATTATCTGCATCAGAGGCATGTATATACATTTTTAAAATGCTATAGCTTATTGAAAAATAAATAGCCCTTCCAGAAAATGCTTCCACCTTAGATTGTTCCACATGTGGAAGGAACTTGGTCCTATGGGAGTTGTAGCAAATGTTTAATCTGGTAAGAGTTACTTTACACACATAATTTGAATGAGATCTGCTGTATTCTTATAGTTCCCAATCCTCTGGTCATTATTAATTGGCCAGAGATGAACATCTAATCCAAGCTGAGACAATTATACTACCTATTCCATTGGCCATAGCTGATTTTCTTGGAATGGGCAACTGAGCCAAGTTGGATTAGTCAAAACACTTTCCTGGGACTGTTTTTTTCTTGGGTCCTATCTGGTAACAAAGCTAGGTGCTCTGAGCCTGTGCTGCTAGCCATCAGGTTTCTGTTGACTTGGAGAAGACTTAGAGAAGAAAACCGACATAGACAGAGGGGCTGAGATAAGAGATCAAGGAGTCCTGGTTTTAGTTGGCTTTCAGGCATGAATTTTTACAATTCAGCTGTGTAAGTAAAAAATTTCCATTTGTTACTTGCAACCAAAATAATTGACTAATTCTGATGTGGTATAAAAGCTGTAAGCTTCTTGAAAGTAAATTTTAAGTCTTAATCACTGTTACATCACTAGTGTCTGGTGATTTTCTCTAAGTAGAGCCGGAGGGATTTAACAAATAATATTAATTAAGCCTCTATTATTCCAGGACCCTAATATATGTTAAATGTCCATCTCCAAATCTACCTGGGGAAAGCCACATAGACTTCTAGAGAACTAAGTGTAATTCCAGGAAGCATTTTGCATTTAAGAAGTGCCTTCAGAACTCTAGATTTGAAATTGCCATTGAGAAGGCAGAGTAAGTCCTAGGTGGGATCCTGAAACTCTCCCAGACCCAGGAGTCAAGGAAGCCATGACATTTGCAGAGGAACCAAACTCTAGGAAGAGAATGCATAGAGGCCTGGAGGTTTTTAGCAGAGAGAGTTTGGGGGTATCAGGGGAGTAGTAGCAACAGGCCAAATAGCTAGCTCCAGAGTGTCACTTTCTCTTTGGCCTCTTCTCACATTCATTTGTCTCATTCATTCAATTGTTCATTTACTTATTCATTCAGATGTCCTTTGTATACCTATTATGTGCTAGGTACTGTTCCAGTGCTACCGCCATAGTTTCCTGGCTCTCCTTTATATCCCTGTTTCGGGGATAACGCCCATTGAATTTCCAGTTGGGTGGTCTGAGTATGACAGGGGCCAGGAAGGGCAAGTGGTCATCATGTAGCAGAGGAGTTGAAGGAGGGTGGAGAAGGGGTCTATCTGTCTGAAGCAGGGCCCTAGCCACCTCTGGCTGGTTCTAGATTCCTTGGGAAGGCAGATGGGTCAAAGCGAGGAAAGGAATATGAGACATAACATTTTCAAACTTGCAAAGTCCTGAGCAAAATACGTTTTCTACTCTCAACTTTATTCTCTGGAATGTGTCTTTCCTCAGGACACAGTCTGTTGATATCTTCTTTTGCTTGTTTAGGTTGCCTTTTCTGGAAATCTACTGATTTTCAATGGATTCATCACTAGTGTCTGGTGATCTAGTCACCAAACACAACCTAATCTCATTTAGTAATTTTCAAGCATGTAAAGGAGATAAAGAGGCTTGTGTGTAATGTATTTTCCATAACAGAACTCTAACATGCCTATCCAAAAGGAGAGATCAAATGAGTTTAAAGGGGATCCGCAGTAATAATGCAAAAGATACACTATCATAAGCTGTGAAAAAGAAAACATAGTTTGATTATAAAGAGAAAATAATGCTTAGATGATTCATAAAGGAAACAGGACCATAATGGACTGACCAGCATAACAGTCCTGAGTTGGCTACCATTGTATCTGATGCCTTCAGTCATATGGGTAGGTTTCTCTAAATTTAGACTGTTGTTCTAGATATGAGCTTCATTCAAGTGTTAAAGAGATCTACAGAATTATAATAACATTACATAATGTTACTTAATGGTAGAAAAAGAAACATAATAGAAAAATGTTTACTGGGTTGAAATAGAGTATTTAAACACTAGGTATTAAAAGTCATTTTCTGGGACAATACCTTGTAGCATTATGTTAAATTAGGTGTTTAATTAATTAGGTATTTAACATAATAATTAATACATTTGTTTAATACAAATACATTTGAATGTAATACAAATCAAGTATTTGTGGATACTCTACAGCAGTGGTTTTTAACTCTTTGGAAGATGTGTGTTCCTCTGAAGATATGTATATACATTCACAGTTTTTCATTCAATTCCAGGACTCCACATTGCAGGCCTCTAGATTAAGAACCATTGCTTTACAGGGTCCTGTAGTGCTAAGCACTTGTACAATATAATGTTAAAGACTTAGTTTTGGATTCTGCTTCTGGTAATGGCAGACTAATATATAGTCAACCAAATTCCCACTGGGGGAGGAGAACTAGAGAACAGAATACAAAAAGAAATATATGAAGGCTTTGAAGAGATATGAAGATAGCTGAAGGCTTTGTGGAGGTATGAAGATAACCAGGATTGAAGAAAATTCTGGAGAGAAGGGAAATTCATATGTGGTAAGCCTCAATATGAGGTAAGCCTGATATTCGAAACTGCTTTTTCTCTCAAGACAACTCTCTTTGATTCTTTTAAAAAAATTTATTCTATTTGATTTTTTTAAGATGTAGGGTATGGGCAACCCCCTTGGATCCTCTCCCGTTGTGGGAACTTTTCTGTTCTCTCAATAAATCCTGCTTTCTAAAAAAAAAAAGATGGGTACAATTCAGGGTTAGGTACATAAGTGGTCATTGTATAGGTAAAGTTTGGGCCTCCCTTTGGTCCCCACTTTGCCTAGTTTGAGATCGGGTACCTTTATTGATGTTATGTGACCCTCACTCCCTCCCTTGGCAGCGTCCCACTACTGCCAATTCCTTTCTTATAGTGTTATGATCAGTGTTCAGGGTCCACTTATGAGTGAGTACATGTGCTACTCAGATCTTTGTTTCTGTGATAGACCACTGAGTATTATAGACTCTAAATCCATCCAAGTTGCTGTGAAGTCCATAGGTTTCTTTATGGCTATGTAATACTCCATTGTGTTTATGTGCCACAATTCCTAAAAGATCTAAAAATTGACCTTCCATATGACCCAGCAATCTCTCTTTGATTCTTAAGCAGCAAGGACAGAGAGCTTGAAAAACTAAGCAGAAGGTAACTTCTAAGAAGCAGAGAATTTGAGCAGAGCTTTTGTCAGTTTCTCATGACTGGGGAGACAAAAATTGCAGTTTAGGGTTATGGAGACAGCAAATACTTGAGAGACCAAAAGCCTTCAGAGAAACGAGACATTCTAAATTATTTATCTCTTTGAGACATTCACTGATTAAAAAGAGGTAGTTAAGAGGTAAAATTGCCAAACAGAGTTTTCTTACCATGCCAGGGAGATAAAAACTGGATTTTAGGGTCTTCCAAGGAGGAGATGCCCCCTGATAAACACTTCTAGAAATTCTAGAACTGGAAAAATATTTCTCTCAACCACTCCCTAATTGTCCTGAAGTTAAAAACACAATAGATGGATTTAACAATGTCAGAGCCATCTGAAGAAATGATTATCTGGATGAATATAAAATATCCAGACTGAAGCATAGAAGAATTTAAAAAGAGGTATAGAAAATACAGAAAAAAAGCATTGGATACATATAAAACTAGGTGACAATACCTAACACACATGTAATTGGAATACCTAAAGAAGGAAACAGAGAATGATTTAGAAGCAATATTTCAAAAGTTAAAGCATGAAAAATGTTCCAAAGTGGTTAAAGACATCTCACCATAGATTCAAGACATATTATAAAACACAGCAGTATACATACAACGACAACCATATCTAAGGACATCATAGTAAATTATAATAAAGGAGAAATATAGAATAAATGTTCAAGTAATCTGGCTGGGTGTGGTGGCTGACACCTTGGAATCCCAGCACTTTGGGAGGCCAAGGTGGCAGAATTACTTGGGCCCAGGTGTTGAAGAGCAGTGTAGGCAACATAGTGGGACCTTGTCTCTACAAAAATCAGAAAAATAAGCTGGGCATGGTGGCACGTGCCTGTAGTCCCAGCTACGCAGGAAGTTGAGGCAGAAGGATCACCTGATCCCAGGAGGTTGAGGCTGCAATGATCCATTATCATGCCACTGCACTCCAGCCTGAGTGACAGAGTAAGACCCTGACTCAAAAAAAAAAAAAAAAAGTAGTAAGACTATAGATATAAACTCAAATGTGAATAATTACACTAAATGTAAACTGACTTAATACTCCAATTAAAAAGCAAAAATGGATAGAAAAAAACCCACAACTGTATGCTTCTTCTAAGAGACATACCTTAAACATAAGGACATAGATAAGTAGATTTTGAGGCAAGATGTATTGATAGAGATAAAGAGGATGTTTTAAAGGGTCAGTCCACTAGGAGGATATAATAATTCAAATTTGTATACAAATTTGTATAAACCTAATAACATAGCTTCAAAATATATAAAGCAAAATCTTACACTATTAAATAGGGAAATGGATAATCTCACAATTATAGTGGAAGATTTTAACAGCTTTTTCCAGTAACATACAGAAGAAACAAACATTAGTAAAGATACAGAAAATTTAGAAAATGTAGTGAATAAATTTACAGCATTTATATAATAGAACAGTGTAGCCAACAACTTCAGAATACATATTTTTTTCAAGTGTATAAGTCTCAGATAATTCCTAATTAGGCTACAAATCAATTTTTAAAAACTGGAAAATTTTCCAAATATTTAAAAATTAAGTAATACACATACAAATAGTCCATGAATCAAAGTAGAAAACTCAATGGAAACTTGAAAATATTATAAATTGAATGATAAAACATACAAGGAGGAGCTGATACAAATCCTATTGAAAGTATTCCAGGCAATTGAGAAAGGTGGAACTCTCCTCAAATCATTTTACGAAGCTAACATCACATTGATACCCAAACTGGGTAAAGATCCAACAAAGAAAGAGAACTACAAGCCAATATCCTTGATGAACATAGATGCTAAAATTCTCAACAAGATTCTAGCAAACCAGATCCAACAACACTTCTCAAAAATCATCCACCATGACCAAGTAGGCTTCATCCCTGGGATGCAGGGTTGGTTCAACATCAGCAAGACTATAAACATAATTAAATACATCAACAAATGTGAAAACAAAAACCATATGATTATATCATTAGATGCGGAAAAAGCTTTCGATAAAATCCAACACCCTTTCTCGATGAAAACCCTCGAACATCTAGGCATAAGTGGAACATACCTCAAAATAGTAAGAGCCATCTACGAGAAACCCACAGCCTACTGCTAAACAGACAGAAATTAGAACCATTTTCCCTGAAAATCAGAACAAGACAAGGATGACCACTCTCACCCCTCCCGTTCAACATAGTATTGGAAGTCCTAGCTAGAGCAATCAGACAAGAGGAGGAAATAAGGGGTATCCAAATAGGAAAAGAAGACGTCAAGTTGTCCCTCTTTGCAGACAACATGATTCTATATCTTGAAAACCCAAGAAAATCTGTCAAAAACCTCCTTGCACTGATAAAGGATTTTGGCAAAGTCTCAAGGTATAAAATAAATGTGCAAAAGACAGTTGCATTCCTATACGCCAACAATAAACAAACAGAAACCCAAATAAAAAGCACAATCCCATTCACAATAGCCACACACAAAAATGAAATACCTTGGCATCTTCCTAACTAGAGAAGTGAAAGTCCTTTAAAATGAAACTACAAAACATTGCCCAAAGAAATCAAAGATGACACAAACAAATGGAAAAATATTCCATGCTCATGGATTAGAAGATTCAATATTGTTAAGATGTTAGGATTGCCTACCCAAGGCAATCTACAGATTTAATGCAATACCCATTAAATTACCAGCAACATTCTTCTCAGACCTGGAAATGACAATACAGGAATTCATATGGAAACATAAACGACCATGAATAGTCAAAACAATCCTCAGCAAAAAAACAAAACAACTTTTAGGAATCGTCACACTGATTTCCACAGAGGCTGCACTAGTTTACACTTCCACCAACAGTGTAGAAGTGTTCTCTTTTCACCACATCCTCTCTAGCATCTGTTATTTTTTGAGTTATTGATAATGGCCATTCTGACTGGAGTTAGGTGGTATCTCAGTGTAGTTTTAATTTGCATTTTCTTGATGACTAGTGAGGTTGAACATTTCTTCATGTATCTGTTGGCTGCTCGTATGTCTTCTTTTGAGAAGTGTCTGTTCATGTCTTTTGCCCACTTTGTAATGGGGTTGTTTGTTTTTTTCTTTTCAGCACATTTGAGTTC
>CAUYQG010075111.1:0-22700 GCA_963574415.1 Tarsius wallacei | reverse complement strand
TTAACTACTCAGGGGTTGATTGTGACCCAGTGGGAATATCCTAAAATCACAAACTCCAGAGAAAAAGGTCAAGTGCTGAGTCTCAGGCACCCCAATCCCTACCCTGATTCAACCATGGGATAAAGGGTATAAAAAAGGATAGAAAGGGACAAAGAAGACCCCTAAAGAGATTAGCAGTGAGTCTAGGGCTGACCCAACCACCTCCTCCCCAGAAATCGTCTAAATGTCAGACCCACATGACTGAAGCACAACTGAGAGGGACAAACCCAGGCGGAGTCTGGACATCAGCTGTGATTAGAGAAGTATACTCTGGGCTAAGCCTGGCTGGGCATCCCCACACCCTGCCACCAGTTCCTGGAGAAGAGACAATCCTGCACCTCCCCACTGGAGGGGATGCCCCTGACCATATGAGACTGGGAGAGGAGGACTGAAGCACCATGTGTCCCCACCACCTGTTCTTCCTTCCCTTGGCCAGAAACTGGAGAGATTGTGAATGAGGCCACAGCTCCACATAAGACAGCAGAGGGGCTTACCTGTGAACAGCTGAGAGGAACAATTACAGAACCTGTTACAAGACAGCAGACTGTATTTTGTTTTTTTTGCTTTTTTTTTCTTTTTTCATAAATGTGTATGCAATCCACATCCTCCCCTCTTTTTTTTTTTTAATTTCTACCTTTTTTTCTTCTTTTGTTTTCTATTTATGTGGATACATGAATGATTGAGTGTTCATCTTTTAGTTCTTTTTGGTTGCCTGCTTTGTTTGTGTGGTCCTTTTTATGGTGTAATGTGTGTGTGAATGTATGGGTGAGGATCCAGTTTGAATTTCTTTTTTTCCCCTAGTTTTCTTCTCCCTTCATTTTGTTTTGAGTGTGTGTGTGTTTTGTGTGTGTGTGTGTGTGTGTGTGTGTGTGTTTAATTGTTTTTTGCTTTGATTTCTGCTTTTTTTTCTGCATTGTCTTCTTTTTTTTGTCCATCATTTTACTTTTCTCTGTTCTCTTCATTACTGTTGCTGCATTTTGGACTCAGGGTGTACACACAAATGCTCATTGCATCATCATATAGAGTGGTTGTGGGGAGCGGGTCTCAGGGAGTCCATACCAAAATCAGTGAACATTATGATTTGCAAGTAATTTCTGAATCCTAGCTCCCCATCTTTCACCTTATTCAACTCTCAAAGATAAAAGAGACAGCAAAGCTTTCCACCCAGACCTCTTTCAAAATAGAACAAATTCAAAGCCCTGATTAGGGAAGAATAGAAGGCTGAGCAAACATCTGAAGTGAAAGCCTCTCCCACTGCCACTGAATAATGGAACTAAAGAGAAAATAAAGAAATCTGTCACAACTGAGGAAAAATATCAACAAAAGAACACAGGTAATTCACTGTGTAACAAAGAGTAAAATGCCTGAAAAAGTCAGACCTCAGAACCCAAATAATGGAATTCACCAACAGCTGGCCTCAGAATACAACAAGGATTAGGGAATGGATGGAAAGAGGCAATAAGACTCAAGAAAGACAAAATGCAACACTGATAGCAATTGTAAAAGAGATTTTGGCCATAAAAGTTTCATCTGGGAGATAAATAACAAGCTGACAAGCCTGGAAAGCAGAATTAATCAAGCAGAAGAAAGAATCACAGAACTTGAAGACCAAAACATGGAATTAACCATATCTGTACAAAACATAGAAAGAAAACTCAGAAAGATAGAATAAATCTCCAAGAGATATGCAATAATATAAAGAGGTTGAACCCACACTTGATTCATATTTTAGAAGTAGAAAGTGAAAGGGCTAACACCTTGGAGCAAGTATTCCAGGAGGTTATCCAAAAAAACTTTCCTCATCTCTCCAGAGATATGACCATCCAAACACAAGAGATACAAAGAACACCCACAAGACATCAAATGAGAAGACCAACTGCTAGACACATAATAATTTACCTACACAAAGTAGGTACAAAATAAAAAATCCTAAAGGCCACAAGAGAGAAAGGCCAGACTACCTATCAGGAAAAACCAATCAGAATAGTAGTAGCAAATCTATCAGCAGAAATGCTACAAGTTAGAAGGGACTGGGTTCCATATTCAAAGTACTCAAAGATAAATATTTTTAACCAAGTATTTCTTACCCAGCCAAGCTCAGCATCATCAATGATGGAGAATTAAAATCCTTTCCAGACATCCATTCCCTAAGAGATTTTGCAGCTTCAAGGCCAGCTCTACAGGAGATGATTTAAAAGGTATTAAGCACAGAAGAAAGAAAAAAAAAAAAAAAAAAGAATCACCAGAAACTTCCCAAGAGAACAGGAGAACACAGAATCAACAGAGAATACATCCTGCCTGAAAATTGAAAACATGCACATACATCAACCCAAAATTTAAAAGCAAACAGACAAACAAAGAAACATCTGTGTAACAACATGATGATAGAGATAATCAGTCACATTTCAATAATCAGCTTGAACATGAATGGACGAAATACACCACTGAAAAGACACAGAGTTGGCGAACTGGATAAAAAAGCATGACTCAATAATTTGCTGCATCCTGGAAACTCATCTCACCACTAGGGATAGAAACCCATCTCACCACTAGAGATGCAAGCAGGCTCAGAGTTAAAGAATGGAAAATGAACTTCCAGGTGAATGAATCACAAAAGAATGCATGAGTAGCAATCTTAATATAAGACAAAACAACTTTTGGACTGTCAAAAATTAAAGGAGATACAGAAAGACACTACATAATGATAAAAGGTTCAATCCACCAAAAAGAAATATCCATTCTAAACATATATGCATCCAACACAGGAGCACCAGTGTTTATAAAGCAACTACTAAGTAAATTAGAAAAAGATATTGACCATAACACCATTATAACTTTACACTTAAATACCCCACTGACAACCCTAGATAGATCATCAAGGCAAAAAATCAACAAAGCCATCTGGAATCTTAATTTGACACTTGAACAAATAGACTTAATAGATACCTCCAGAGCACTACACCCAACAATCACAGAATATACATTCCAATATCATCACATGGAATGTACTTCAAGTTTGATCACATCTTCAGCCATAAATCAAACATAAGCAAATTTCATAAGATCAAAATACTACCATGCACCTTCTCAGACAACAGTGGAATAAAAGTCAATATCACTACCAACAAAATCTCCCCAAACCCCAAAAAAACACGAATTCTAAGCAGCACAATGCTAAATGTCTACTGGGTCAACATAAAAATGAAAAGTTTCCTGGAAATGAAAACAAAGAAACACTTTACCAAAACTTCTTGGATTCCATGAAAACAGTTCTAAGAGGAGTATTTATATCTGCATGAACACACATAAAGAAAATGGAAAAATAATAGGTCAACAGCCTAACAAATCACCTTTGGGTGCTGGAAAGACAAGACCACCAAAACACTAATAACTTCAGCAGAAGAATCCAGATCACCAATGTAAAAGCTCAAATATGGGGTTTAGAAAACAAACCTATCATAGAAAAATGTCAACAAAACAAAAAGCAGGTTATTTGAAAGAATAAACAAGACGGATGAAGCAGAATGACCAAGAAAAAGAGAGAAAAAGCCCAAATAAACACAATCCAAAATGCAAAAGATCAAATCACAACTCATACCCCCAAAATACAAAAGATTATAAGAGATTACTATGTACAGCTGTGTGGAAACAAACTTGACAACCTAAATGAAAAGGAGGACATCACATAACCTCCCAAGGTTGAAATGAGAAGACATTGAGACAGTAAATAGACCAATAATAGCCCAGGAAATTGACTCCATCATAAGAAAACTACCTACAAAAGAAAAAAAGACCCTGACTCAAACAGCTTTCAAGTGAACTTCTACAAAACATACAAGGAGAAGCTAATACCAAGCCTATTGACAGTATTACAAGCTGGGCTCGGTGGCTCAGCCTGTAATCCCGTGACTTGGGAGGCTGAGGTGAGTGGATTGTCTGAGCCCGCGGGTTCGAGACCCGCCTGGGCAACTTGGTGAGACCTCATCTCTACAATAAATCAAAAATTAGCCAGGCATGGTAGTGTGCGCCGTAGTTCCAGCTACTCGGAAGGCTGAGGCGGAAGGATCACAAGAGCCCAGCAGGTCAAGGCTGCAGTGGCCGGGAGCAGCCACTACACTCCAGTCTGGGCGACAGAGTGAGACTCCAACTCAAAAAAAAAAAAAAAAAAGAAAAAAAAGAAAGTATTACAGACAACTGAGAATGATGGCATTCTCCCCAAATCATTTTACAAAGCTAATATCACACTGATACTCAAACCAGATACCGGATAAGAAAAGGACTATAGGCCAATATCCCTAATGAACATAGATGCAAAAATTGTCAACAAGATTCTAGCAAATTGAATCCACTAACACATCTCAAAAATCATCCACCATGACCACCTAGGCTTAATCTCTAGGTTGCAGGGTTGGTTGACATTCTGCAAGACCATAAATGTAATTAAATACACCAGCAGATATAAAAAAAAGAACCACATGCTTATATAATTAGATGCAGAAAAATATTTCAGTAAAATTCAGCATCCTTTCTTAATTAAAAAAAACCCCTGGAACACCTAGATAAAGCAGAAACATACCTCAAAATAGTAAGCACCATCTACGATAAAGCCACAGCCAGCATATTGCTAAATGGACAGAAACTGGAAGAATTTCCCCTGAAAACTGGAACAAGGCAAGGTTACACACTCTCATCCCTCCTATCCAACGTTGTGTTAGAAATACTAGCTAGAACAATTAGACAAGAGAAGGAAATCAGGGATATCCATATGGAAAAGAGGAAGTTAAGTTATCCCTCTTTGCTGATGATATGATCCTATACATAAAAAATTCAAGAGAATCTGTCAAGAACCTGCTTTCACTGATAAAGAACTTTGGCAAAGTCTCAGGATATAGAATAAATGTGCAAAAGATAGTCGTATTCTTATACACCAACAACAAACAGGCAGATAACCAAATAAAAAGCACAGTTCCATTCATAATATTCCCAAAACATTAAATACTTTGGCATCTTCCTACCAGAGAAGTGAAAGACCTTTACAATGAAAACTAGAAAACACTACTCAAGAAAATCCAAGAAGACACAAACAAGTGGAAAAAGATTCCATGCTCATGGATAGGAAGAATCAACACTGTTAAGACATTTTTGCATCCAATTTATAGATTCAATACAATACTCATTAAATTACCAACATCATTATTCCCAGACCTGAAAATGACAATATGAAAATGACATATGAAAATATATATGACCACCAATAGCCAAAACAATTCATAGCAAAAGAAATAAAGCAGGAAGCATTACACTTCCAGACTTTAAATTTTATTATAAGACTACAATAATCAAAACAGCCTGGTATTGGTACAAGAACAGTCATATAGACCAAGGGAAGAGTATAGAGATTACAGAAGAAAACCTTAATTTCTCAATCAACTGGTCTTCAACAAAGCCTCCACCAACAACCACTGGGGAGAGGAGAACCTGTTCAATAAATGGTGTAGGAAAACAGAGTGACCACATGTAGAAGATAGAAACAGGACCCCTACCTATCACCATACACAAAAATCATCTCTAAATAAATCAAATACCTAAACTTAAAACCTCAAACTATAAGAATACTAGAAAATCCATGAGACACCTTTATGGAAATTGGAGTAGGCAGCCAATTCCTGGTCAAAACTCATCATGTCCATTCCCTAAGAGATAAGATAGACAAGTGAGATCTTAACAAACTGAAAAGCTCCTGCAAAGCAAAAGAAACCATCAAGAGAGCTGAGAGGCAGCCCATAGAATGGGAAAACATATTTCCAACTGTGTATCTGACAAAGGTCTAATATCTAGGAACTACAAGGAACTCAAACGTGCCAAAAGAAAAAAAGACAAAAAACAAAAAAAACAGGCCCATTAAAAAGTGGGCAAAAGACATTAGTAGACACACCTTAAAAAGAGTTATACGGGCAGCCAACAGACACAGGAAAAGGTGCTCAGCCTCACTAATCATCAGAGAAACGCAAATCAAAACTACTTGGAGATACCACCTAACCCCAGTAAGAATGGTCATCATTAATAAAACAAACAACAATGCTGATTCTGGCAAGGATGAAGAGAAAAGGGAATTCGTCTACCCTGCTGGTGGGAATGCAACCTTTATGGAAAACAAAGTGACAATTTGAAAAGAACTAGAAATTGACGGTCCATATGACCCACCAATCCCCCTACTGGGAATATACCCAGAGGAACTCAAATCATTGCCTACAAAAGATACCTGCACAGGCATATTTATTGCATCACTATTCACAATAGCAAAAACATGGAAGCAACCATGCTGACCATTTAAACTGGGCTGGTTAAAAAAAAAAAAAAAAATATATATATATATATATATATATATGTATACACACACACACACACACACACACACACACACACACATATATATATATACATGAAGGAATATTATACAGCCATAAAGAACACAAATATGTGGACTTCGCAGCAACTTGGATGGATTAGAGTTAGTAATACTCAGTGATACATCACAGAAACAAAGAACAGAGTACCACATGTTCTCACTCATAAGTGAAACCTAAACATTTACCATAATGTTATAAGAAAGGGGAAAGGGATTGGCGGGGGTGGGTATGCAACATTTATAAGGATACCTGATCTCAAACCAGGCAAAGTGGGTAAATATATATAACAATATTATCAGGAATCTGGATTTTGATCATACTAATTAGTATATAGTAGTATCTCATAGTTGTTTTGATTTGTAATATGCTACTGGAAAATTATATTGAGCATGTTTTAATATGCCTATTTCTCATCCCATCTGTAAATATTTCTGGTTAGATATTTGGTTAGATTTTGTTGACCATTTATTAATTTAGCTATTGGCTTTAAGTGTCCTTCATATATTTTGAACAGAAATGGCCCATCACAAATTTATTTCGCAAGATTTTTCTTCCAGCCTGCAGTTTGTGATTTTGTTCTCTTACTAGCATGTTTCACAGACAATTTTTAATAATAAAGTCAGATTATAATTGTCTTTTGTTCATGAATAATGCAAGCTTAGTGACATACATTTTCTCTTATCCTTTCTTTTTTATAGTTTTGCATTTTTATTTAGGTCTAAACCTATTTTCAGTTAATTTTGGTATAAGATCTATTTTTAGATTACTTTTCTAGCATGTGGGTTTCTAACTTTTTTCAGAATGATTTCTTTAACACGATTCTTTCTCCATTGAATTGCCCCTGCTTCTTCACCAAAACATCAGTTTTTATTATAATTATCTTGCTTATTTCTAGCCTCTGTATTTTATTTATTTGATCAATTTTATTTATTTGATCAATTTTACCAATATCAGTCTGTCTTGATTAATATAGCCCTATACCATGTTTTCAAACAGATAGTGTGAGTCTTCCAAAACTGGACTTTTTCAGTATTGTTTCAACTAACCTATTAGTATGTTGAACAGGAATTGTGTTAGACAATGCCATTGCTTTTTTCCACATCTTAGTGGGAAAGTGCAATTTCTTTCTAGTGACTGAAGACACCTGTATGTGTTTTTGTAGATTTTTTTGTCATGTTGAAGATCTTCCTTTATTTCTATTTTCCTGAGAGTTTTTCAGAAATAAGTGTCATGTTTCGTCAAATGTTTTCCTTTGCCTTAATTTACAAGATCACAAGAATTCTCTTCTTTAGATCGTTGATGTAATGAATTATAAATACTGATTTTTAAAAGTTGGTCCACTCTTGCATACCTCGGGTAAACCCCATCTTTTCATGTTGTATAGTTATTGTTAGACACTGTTAGATTTGATTTGGTTTAGGATTTTCATGTTTACATCTATGAGAGGTTTTTGGTTTGTGTTTTTTCTGTAATGACTTTATTTGGTTTTGATACTGCTAACTGGAAACAAACTGTCAATAATTCTTTAGTAGCCTACCTGTGGAACATTTAGGAATTGTTCAATACTATCAGGGAACAAATACTTTGCAGTGAAAATGAACTTCTTTCCAGGCTAGGTTTTGTTACTCAATATCTGATTTTTTATAATCATCTAACATCTCTGTCATTTATTTATTGAAAATAATAGAATACACTGTAGAATGTTCTTATTACAAATAAACATGTTTATATATACAAAATGTCTACATAATACCTGATATAGAGTAAATGTTTAATTAAGAATCACTATCATTTTATTTTTTCTTGCTTTTCATATGATATAGAAGTAATTGGACACATAGTAGCTAATATTCTGTAACTCAAATATATTTATTATTGATTTTTTCTTTTTAAATTTTTTATTTTAAAGATGTGGGGTACAATTCAGGGTTAGATATACAAATGGTCATTATGCAGGTACCCTTGTTGATGAGGTGTGCCCCCTTTCCCCTGGCAGTTTCCCACTACTGCCGTTCCCTTTCTTATAGTATTATGATAAAAGTTCAGGGTCCACTTATGAGTGAGAACAGGTGGAACTCAGTTTTCTGTTTCTGTGATAGATTATGGAGTATGATAGACTCTAAATCCTTCCAAGTTGCTGTGAATTTCATATGCTTGTCAATCTTTATGGATGCATAATATTCCACAGTGTGTATGTACCACATTTTAAAACTCCAGTCCAGCTTCGATAGGCATCATAGTTGGTTCCATGTCTTTGCTATTGTGAATAGTGCTGCAATAAACATATGTACGCAGGTATCTTTTTTATAGAATGATTTGAGTTCCTCAGGATATATTCCCAATAGGGGGATTGCTGGGTCATATGGAAGGTCAGTTTCTAGTTCTTTCAGAAATCGCCACACTGTCTTCCAGTTAGGTTGTACTAGTTTGCATTCCCACCGGCAATGTAGAATCATTTCTTTTTCTCTGCATCTTCTCCAGCATCTGTTTTGTTTTGTTTTTTTTTAAATTAAAGATGGCCATTCTTATTGGGGTTAGGTGGTCTCTCAATGTGATTTTGATTTGCATTTCTCTGATGATTAGTGAGTCTGAGCACTTTTTCATGTGTCTGTTGGCTGTCTGTATATCTTCTATTGAGAAGTGTCTTTTCATGTCTTTTGCCCGCTTTTTAATAGGGCTGTTTTTTGTTTTTGTTTTCATTTCAGCACATTTGAATTCTTTGTAGATCCTAATTGCTAGGCCTTTGTCAGACATAGAGTTGGCAAATATTTTTTCCCAGTCTGTTGGCTGTCTCCCTGCTCTCTTGATGGTTTCTTGTGCTTTGCAGAAACTTGTCAATTTAATGAGGTCCCATTTGTCTATATTATCTCTTATAGTATGGGCATTTGGGATTTTGATCAGGAATTGGTTGCTAGTTTCAATTTCCAAAGGGTGTCTCCTACATTTTCTAAGGTTTAGTTTGAGGTTTTATGTTTAGGTCTTTGATCCATTTAAAGTTGATTTTTGTGTATGGTGATAGCTATGGGTTCTGTTTCAATCTTCTACATGTGATCAGCTAGTTTTTCCAGCACCATTTACTGTAAAGGTTCTCCTCTTCCCAGTGGTTGTTGGTGGAGGTTTTGTCAAAGATGAGTTGCTTGAGGAATTGAGGTTTTGCTTCCAGAATCTCTATCCCATTCCATTGATCCATATGCCTGTTCTTGTACCAACACCAAGCTGTTTTGTTTATTGTAGCTTTAAAGTAAAGTTTGAAGTCTGGAAGTGTGATACTTCTCGATTTCTTTCTTTTGCTAACGATTGTTTTGAATATTCATGTTCGTTTATGGTTTATGTTTCCATATGAATGTCTGTATTGTAATTTCTGGGTCTGAGAAGAATGATGTTGGTAATGTGTATTGCATTGAATCTGTAGATTGCCTTTGGTAGGACAGACATCTTAGCAATATTGATTCTTCCTGTCCATGAGTATGGAATATTTTTCCATTTGTTTGTGTCTTCTTGGATTTATTTATTTTTTTCCTTTTTTTATTATATAGATGTGGGGCACAATTCAGGGTTAGGTATACAAACGTTGATTATGCAGGTACCCTTGTTGATGAGCTATGCCCCTCCCTCCCCTAGCAGTTTCCCTAAACTGCCAATCCCACCCCTCTCCTGAGAGTTTTCCACTAGTGCAAATCACTTTCTAATAGTATTAAAATTGTTCAAGATCGCTTATGAGTGAGAACATATGGTACTCTGTTCCTTGTTTCTATGATAGATCACTGAGTATGATCGATTCTAAATCCATCCAAGTTGCTGCAAAGTCTACATGCTTGCCCTTCTTTATGACTGCATAATATTCTTTTGTGTATATGAGCCACATTTTTAAAATTTAGTGTAGGTTCAATGGGCAACATGCTTGGTACCATGTTTTTGCTATTGTGAACAGAGCTGCAACAAACATACGCATGCAGGTATCTTTTTTGTAGAATGATTTGAGTTCCTCCAGGTATATTCCCAACAGGGGAATTGCTGGATCATATGGAAGGTGACTTTCTAGTTCTTCCAGATATTGTCACACTGTCTTTCAAAGAGGTTTCACTAGTTTGCATTCCCACCAGGAGTGTAGAAGCATTCCTTTTTCTCCTCATCCTAGCCAGCATCTGTTGTTGTTTGTTTTATTAATGATGGTCATTCTTACTGGGGTTAGGCCTATTTTTCACTGCTTAAACATTTGAATTTGGCTGTTTTCTGCATTTAAACAAGTGTTGCTTATAACATCCTTAATAACAAAAACTGCAAAGCTTTCATAAACACAAGCCCATAGTTATATTATATTAAACAAATAAATAATCATATTAAATACATTCAAGTTGTTCAAGAGTATGAAACGTGGTTTTGATTTGCATTTCTCTGAGGAGTGAGGTTGAGCACTTTTTCATGTGTCTGTTGACTGCCCGTATATCTTCTTTTGAGAAGTGTCTATTCATGTCTTTTGCCTGCTCTTTAATGGAGTTGTTTGTTTTTTTCCTTTTGGCACATTGAGTTCCTTATAGTTCCTAGATGTTAGGCCCTTTGTCAGATATACAGTTGGCAAATATTTTATCCCACTCTGTGGGCTGTCTCCTTGCTGTCTTGTTGGTTTCTTTTGCTTTGCAGACACTCTTTAGTTTGATAAGGTCCTACTTGTCTATCTTATTTCTTAAGGTATTGGTATTTAGGGTTCTGAATAGGAATTGGTTGCCAGTTCCAATTTCCATAAGGGTGTCTCCTGTATTTTCTAAGATTCTTATAGTTTGAGGATTTACATTTAGGACTTTGATCCATTTAGAGTTAATTTTTATGTATGGTGTTAGGTAGGGGTCCTGTTTCAATCTTCTGCATGTGATCAGCCAGTTTTCCCAGCACCATTTACTGAATAGGTTCTCCTCTCCCTAGTGGTTGCTGTTGGTGGCTTTGTCAAAGATGAGTTGGTTGAGAAATCGAGGCTTAGCTTCCAAAATCTTTATCCTGTTCCATTGGTCTATGTGTCTGTTCTTGTACCAGTATCGGGCTGTTTTGATTATTGTAGCCCTATAATAAAGTTTGAAGTCTGGAAGTGTAATACCTCCTGTTTTGTTACTTTTGCTAAGGATTGTTTTGGTTATTCGTGGTCATTTACTTTTCCATATGAATTTCTGTATTGTCATTTTCAAGTGTGAGAAGAAAGATGTTGGTAACTTAATGGTTATTTTGTTGAATCTGTAAATTGCCTTTGGTATGATGGATATCTTAACAATGTTGCAATGTTGATTCTTCCTATCCATGTGCATGGACTATTTTCCATTTGTGTGTGTCTTCTTGGACTTCTTTGAGCAGTGTTTTAAATTTCCCATAGTAAAGGTCTTTAACTTTTCTGGTTAGGAAGATGCTGAGGTAGTTCTTTTTTATTTTTTTATTTTTTAAATTTGTTTTATTTTTTGTGTGGCTATTGTGAATGGGATTGTGCTTTTAATTTGGGCCTCTGCCTGCTGTTGTTGGTGTGTATGAATGCAACTGTCTTTTGCACATTTATTTTGTACCCTGAAACTTTGCCAGAGTCCTTTATCAGTGCAAGCAGGTTTTTGACAGATTCTCTTGGATTTTCAAGGTATAGGATTATATCATCAGCAAAGAGGGATAACTTGACTTCATCTTTTCCTATTTGGATACCCTGGGTTTCCTTCTCTTGTCTAATTTCCCGAGCCAGAACTTCCAATACAATGTTGAACAAGAAGGGTTAGAATGGGCAGTCTTGCCTTGTTCCAGTTTTCAGGGGAAATGTTTCCAATTTCTGCCCATTTAGCAATATGTTAGTTGTGTTTTTTATCGTAGATAGCACTTACTATTTTGAGGTATGTTCCTTCTATACCTAAGTGTTTGAAGGTTTTTATCAAGAAGGGATGCTGGATTTTATCAAAAGTCTTTTCTGCATCTAATGATATAATCATGTGGTTCTTGCTTTTACATCTGTAGATGAATTTAATTACTTTATGGTCTTGTGAAAGTTGAACCAGTCTTGCATCCCGGGGATGAAGCCTACTTGGTCATGGTGGATGATTTTTGAGATGTGTTTTTGGATCTGATTTGCTGGAATTTTATTGTGCATTTTTGTATCTATGTTAATAAGTTATATTGGCCTGTAGTTCACTTTTTTTTTGGTTGGATCTTTACCTGGTTTGAGTATCACTGTGATGTTAGCTTGTAAAATGTTTTGGGGAAAATTCCATCTTTCTCAACTGGAATATTTTCAAAAGGATTGATATGAGCTCCTCCTTGTATACTTTGTAGAAATCTGTTGGAAAGTCATCCAGTTCAGGGATTTTTTTTTAAGGTAGTTTTCATATGACAGAGTCAATTTACTGGGTTGTTATTGGTCTATTTAGTGTCTCAGTGTCTTCTTGTTTCAACCTAGGGAGATTGTGTGATGTCAGAAAGTCCTTCATTTCATTTAGGTTATCAAGTGTGTTCCATATAGGTGTATGTATTAATCTCTGATAATCTTTTGTATTAATTTGGGGTCAGTTGTGATTTGACCTTTTTTAATTCTTATTGTGTTTATTTGGGCTTTTTCTCTCTTTTTCTTGGTCATTCTGGCTAGGGGTCCATCAATCTTGTTAATTCTTTCAAAGAATCAGTTTTTTTGTTTTGTTGATGCTTTCTATGATATTTTTGTCTTCTATGTCCCATATTTGGGCTCTTATTTTGGTGATTTGGATTCTTCTGTTAAAGTTGGGGTTTTGGTGGTCTTCTCCCTTAAGTGATTTGTTAGGCTCTCCACTTGTGATCCTTCCTTTTTTTTCATGTGTACTCGTAAAGATATAAATTCCCCTCTTAGAACTGTTTTCATGGCATCCCAGAAGTTTTGGTAAGATATTACTTCATTTTCTTTTGTTTTCAGGAATCTCTTAATTTCTGCTTTAATTTCAGTGTTGACCCAGTAGTTGTTCAGCATCATACTATCATGTGGTTTAGTGTCCGTGTCTCTGTGGGCTTTGGGGAAATGTTGTTGGTGTTGATATTTATTTTTATTCCATTGTGGTCTGAGAGTGTGCATGGCAAGACTTCAACCTTATGGAATTTGTTCATACTTGATTTATGGCTATGGATGTGATTGATCTTGGGGTACCTTCCATGTGGTGATGAGTAGAATGTATATTCTGTGATTGTTGGATGGAGTAATCTGTAGGTGTCTATTAAGTTCATTTGATTGAGTGTCAAGTTTAGGTTCTGGATCTCTTTGTCGATTTTTTGCCTTGATGATCTATCTAGAGCTGTTAGTGGAGTATTCAAGTACCCTGTTATAATAATGTTGTAGTCAATATCTTTTTTTAGTCTGCTTAGTAGTTACTTTATAAAAGCTGGTGCTCCTGTGTTGGGTGCATATATGTTTAGGATGGATATTTCTTATTGATGGATTGAACATTTTATCATTATGTAGTGTCTTTTTTCATCTTTTTAAATTTTTGATAGCTTAAAGATTGTTTTGTCTGATATTAAGATTGCAAATCCTGTCTTCTTTTGTGATCCATTTGCATGGAAACTCGTTTTCCATACTTTAACTTTGAGTCTGTGTGTATCCCTTGTAGTGAGATGAGACTCCTGAATACAGAAAATAACAAGATCATGGTTTCTTATCCAGTTTGCCATTCTGTGTCTTTTAATTGGTGATTTAGTTCATTCACATTCAGGCTGATTATTGAAATATGATTGTTTATTGCTGTCATGAGGTTCTTATAAAGTTTTTTCTTTGTCTGATTGTTTTCTTTTGGCTTTGGGGTTAATGTATGTTTGTGTTTTCAAGTTTCTTTGTTGCACTGTATTCTCTGTTGATTCTGTGCTCTTTTGTTCTCTTGGGAACACAGTGTGGTCTTTCTTTCTTTCTTTTTTTTTCTTTCTTCTGTGCATAATACCTTTTTAAGTGTCTCCTGTAGAGCGGGTCTGGAAACTGCATAATCTCTTAGGAATTGGATGTCTGGGAGGGATTTTAATTCTCCATCATTGCTGAAGTTGAGCTTGGCTGGATAGGAAATTCTTGGTTAAAATTATTTAACTTTGAGAACTTTGAATATAGGGCTCCAGCCCCTTCTTGTTTGCAGTGTTTCTACCGATAGGTCTGCTGCTATTCTGAT
Source organism: Tarsius wallacei (assembly GCA_963574415.1). Lineage (NCBI taxonomy): Eukaryota > Metazoa > Chordata > Mammalia > Primates > Tarsiidae > Tarsius > Tarsius wallacei. The sequence continues at coordinate 8,119 of CAUYQG010075111.1, read as the reverse complement.
TTGTTTTTCGCAGTAGGTAGTCTGATCTTTCTCTTTCACTGCCTTTAGGATTTTTTCTTTTGTGCCTACCTTGTGTAGGCAAATTACTATGTGTCTACTGGTTGGTCTTCTCATTTGATGTCTTTCGGTGGTTCTCTGTATTTCTTGTGCTTAGTTGGTCACATCTCTGGTGAGTTAGGGAAAGTTTTCTTGGATTACCTCCTGGAATATTTGCTCCAAGTTGTTCTCCATTTCCCTTTCTTCTTCTGGGATACCAATCAGGCATAGGTTCGCCCTCTTGATATAATCACACAACTCTTTTGTTGTTGTTGTTGTTGTTTTTTGTTTTTTGTTTGTTTTTTTGAGTTGGAGTCTCACTCTGTCGCCCAGACTAGAGTGCAGTGGCCGCTCCCGGCCACCACAGCCTTGACCTGCTGGGCTCCGCCAATCCTTCCACCTCAGCCTTCCAAGTAGCTGGAACTACAGGTGCGAGCTACCACGCCCGGCTAATTTTTTTGATTATTGTAGAGATGAGGTCTCACCAATTTGCTCAGGTGGGTCTCGAACCCGCGGGTTCAGGCAATCCACTCACCTCAGCCTCCTAAGGCGTGGGATTACAGGCTGAGCCACCAAGCCCGGATATCATGTAACACTTATAGGCTTTGTTCTTTCTTTCTGAGTCTTCTTTCTATGTTTTTTATAGATCAGGTTAATTCCATGCTCTGGTCTTTATGTTCTGAGATTCTCTCTTCAGCTAGATTAATTCTATTTTCTTTGCTTGTCATCTTGTTATTTATTTCCTGGATGCAATTTGTTTATTGCCAAATCTCTGTTACAAGTTCTTTCAGTGTTGCATATTGTCTTTCTTGAATCTTATTCACTCTTTCTATCCATTCCCTAATCCCTATCATATTTGGGGGCCAGTCTTTGGTGACTTCCATTGTTTGGGCACCAAGATTTGATTTTTCAGGAGTTTTGTATTTGGTACACTTGAAATTGCCTGAGGCCTTCCTTTGGTTTTTCCTCATTTGTGACAGATCTCTTGTTTTTCTCTTTAGTTGTTATTCAGTGTTAGTGGAAGAGGCTTTCCCTTCTGATATTTGCTCAGTGCTCCATTCTTCCCTGATCCAGTTTCTGAATTTGTTCTATTTTGGAATAGAATAGTGGATGGGAAGCTTTGCTGTCTCTTGTAGCTTTTGAAATTTGAATAAAGTAGGGAATGGGGCACTAGGATTCACAAACTACTTGCAAATTGCAATGTTCACATATTGTGGTATGTGTTCCCTGAGACCCACTCCCCATCACCACTCTATATGATGAGGCAAAACAGGAACCAATGCAAAAAACAATTGAGCACACACACACACAGACATGCACACACCCCCCCAAACAAACTAGAATATCAACAAAATAAAGCAAAACAAACAAAAACAAGAAGAAATCAAGTAATTAAACACACACACATGCTTAGCATAAAGTGAATAGAGAAGAAAAACAGAAAGATCGGAAGGGGGAAAGTATGGAATTCAGGTGGAACCCTCATACATATATTGACAGACACCTTAAACCATACAAAATTAAAATTAAAAAAACCCAGAACAAAAGAGCAAAAACAAACCAACAACAACAAAATTAAAAAATGAACACTCAATCATCACATACACAAACAGAAAATGACAAATAAAAGAAGAAAGAAACAGAAAAAGGAAAGAAAAAATATTTGGGGGGAGCAGTTCAAACCTCACATACACACTCATGCACAAGAAAATACTATTTAAAAAATAGTTGAACTAACAAACAAATAGTCAAAAAAAATTTTTTTACATTGAAAAATTTTTTAAAAAACTGTCCTCTTTGGTAGGCTCTGTAATTGTTCCTCTAATCAGGTCTCTCCTGCAGAGCCACCTCTTTCACTCTATCCTCAGTGTCTGAAGCAGGGAATGAGGAGGGGCAGTGGAGGTGGGTGGGGCTTCAGTCCTCCCCTCCCACTCTCATATGTTCAGGGAGATCTCCTCCAGTGAGGAGGTACAGGATTGTCTCTTCCCTAAGTATGTACTCATAGGGAGGTTCCACAGCCAGGCCTGTCTTGGAATGGAATTCTCCTATTGCAACTGACGTCCAGGCTCTGCCTGGGTTTTTTTCTCTCAGTCATGGCCCAGCTATGTGGGTCTGACATTCAGAGGATTGCTGGGGAGAAGGAGGAGGTTTGGGTCAGCCCCAGACTCAGCACTGATCTCTTTGGAATTCTTTCTCACCTTTTTCTGGCTACAGCTTTTGTCCCGCCACCGGATCAGGGTAGGGGATGGGGCACCTGGAACCCAGCACTTGTCAGGTTCCCTCAAAACGTGTGCTTTCAGGATATTCTTTCTGGGTCACGATCAATCCCTGAGAAGTTGATCTGCTAGTCACAGAGATCGGGTCTGTTGCTCCATGGTGAGCAAGTTGGAGCACTTTCCTGCCTTGCTTTCAAGATGATGGTGGCATGCCTCTCTTATCCTCTTCCATGGGACTTTGCCTCTAAACTCCCTCTGCAGCCCCTATTCCAGTGCCCTGCCAGGTGCTGAAGTGATGAGGCAAAGTCAGGAGCTGGCAGTCTCTCTCCTGCTGCACTGGTGGGGGAGAGCCTAGGGTGATATTTTCTCCCCACCGCTTTTGTCCATTAAAAAAAAATAATGGCGCTCAGCTTTTGCCACCTGGAAAGAGCCAGGGACAAAGCAGAGAAACTGTGGCACCAGCTATTGTACCAGGGGCCTGGCCACTTGCTCACAAGCCCTCACGTAGACAATCTTTCCCAGCATTTTCTTCCCAGGGAGGGTTTGTTGATTAAAAAAAAAAGAAAAGAAAAGAAAAAGAAAATGACACTTCGCTTCTGTGTCCCAGGAATCACTAGGGTCCATGCCCAGCAGCTGTGGCACCAGCCACTGCACCAGAGGAGCCCCGGCCACTAGTTCCCTAGCCCTCACTCAGTCAGTCACTCACATGCCCACTCGCTAACCAGCACGTACACAAAATTTTCCATATACTCACTCACTCACATGGGCACTCGCAGAGTCCAAATGGCTTGGCCACCATCTTCCTGAGCTCTTCAAATATATTTAATCTTAATATGATGCCAGACTGAGCACTTCTTAAAAGAAGTAGAAAAATTCTGATGTCAGATGAAATTTTCTTCAATGATAGAGCACATCGAGTGTTCATACTTTCTAGAACAGTACAATACTTTATGTATATAAACATGTTTATAAATTTAAACATAAGTTTTTTAGTTGCAACATTAAAGTTCTTGATTGTTCAACATAATTAAGGCACTTTTTACTCACATATTGTTACTCAAACTTTCCAATTATTTCAGAAACCAGGAACTCTTTTTTTATGAGGTTTATCGTAACAACTATTTTATCAAGGGTAATTTCTATGAAGAGACACCATTTTTAAAAGTAGTATATTAGGCAATCATTATAGATTTAAAACAAATCAATACATGCTCCTAGATTTTATTTAAATCCACTTAGCTACAAGAAATTCAGATATATCAATCTAAAAGATAAACTATTTTTATGTTAGAAAAATGCTATTTTTATAGTAAATCATAATTAGTTTTCTAAATTCAATAGTTCTCCTGAGGAGTATAGGAGTATTACTACTCAGAAATATTGTGTAAAATTTGGATCCATAATCATTTTTTATGTGTAAACAGCTTCTAGTGTTATCTTAAAAATCCCTTGCTCTGGGGAAATGCTAAATGGAAAATAGAATAAAAGATATTTTCCAAGATAAATGGTTGTAGACAAAATTGTTATGACAGAAGACTTATGCACTGAATTTGATTTAGTGTTCTGTAGGGAACTGCAGAAGTTTTTTTTTATAAGGCAGCTAAGAACCTGTGTTGACAACAAAACTAGCTATTTACTTACAAACACACTAAGAGGTTGGGAAGAAAATGAAGGTTTATTTAATGCTAACAATTATTTAAAGAACTTGTAATGTTAAAGTCTAAAAATAAATTTGACAAAAACATATAATAATTAAATTAATTATAAGATTAAAAATATCACAGAAAAACTGAATTTTAAATTTTTATCATTTGAATCATTACTAATAATATGAGTAGTAGTGGCAGTGTGTAGGTTGTTGAAACTTATTTATACACACATGCACATTTATTTATTTATCTACTTATTTATTTATTTCAAGCCATACTCCCTGAAGATGACTTTCTCAACTCTCTGCAGAGTCACCTATTTAAATAATTTTATAGATGGCCGGTTTCTTCCTATGGGGTAGCTAAAGAGTTCAGTCTCGGCACACATTCAGCCCTTGATTTCTCAGCTGAATATCCCAGAAAGGAGATCAATTAGTACAAACGTCATGGTTATTTTTTAGTGTGGCCATCTGTCCACTTAGAAGTTAAATCTGATGAAAATCTTATTTCACACATGCTGGCAAACAGCTGCCAGATGGCAACAAATTGTGGTCACCGTGACCCAGCTTAATTTTAAACAATAGGACTAATAATAAAAATTGGTATATTGACATTTATAAAATTTACTCCAGAATGATCTATGGGGATTATAAATTTCTAACCAAAGTCATCAGTCAAGCTGCATCTGAGTTATTCAGATAGACATGTGTTAGCAAACTGTGATTATCTTTGTGTTCCCCATACCTTTGCTTATAATAATGGTAAAAACTTTATTTTAAAAGTTGTAAATTCTTGTTTTTTAATGTATATAAAACTTTATAACTTATCCACATACTTTAATCTATTTACTTTCTCTTGTCCTCAACTATAGCGCACTAAGGTTGCACAAATACCGTAAGAATAAGCAAATATTTTATATTTTATGAAAATGTATGACATACCTAATAAGCCTTGAAAAAAGCAAGATAGACACTATTATTTATATTGTGCAATAGAAAGAATGGAATTTCAGAGAAACTAATGAACTTGTCTTAAAATATTCATTTACTAAAATAAATGCTAGAGCGGAAATATTAACCTAGCTATCACTCCAATTCCAATATACTTTTTATCAAACCACCATGTTTCTTATTTTTTTAAAAAAGTAATATAATAATAAACTGATTTGCTGTTGTTCATTAGAAATTAAGTATTTCTTGACTCAGTAGTGATGATTATGGTGATAATGATAATGATAGTAATCTGTGCTTACTGAGTTATTACTATGCTAAAGGATATCTTTATTATAATCTAATTTAATGCTTAAAGCATAGCATAATACAGATCCTCTGTTACTAACATCTACAATTTCCATGAACCATAAATAGAAAATTAAATAAAATGTTATCTTTCACTATCAAATAGTTCATATATCTTTGTGTTGAGGTTTTTCACTTATTTCACCTTGGCATAGATTTTATTGGCTCATTTGAGATGTCAATTCTATCTTGGTCTCCTCATCATTTATGCCAAATCTTTTAAAAGTATTTATCAAGGAAAGCGATCACTTCAGCAAGCTTATGGCTTAACTCAAAGTATAAGAATAAAAGGATAACAAGCTTAACATTTCCTAGTTTACAGTTTTTCTTCCAATCAGTCATGATCACCAAGTATAACAGGAGAAAAATGTACATTGACAAACATACTATTTACTGTGAATCGGATCCCTCTCTGGCTAATATAAAAATGACTCCTGTATTAATATTTTCTAGAGACTTCAGGTTTATTATAGCCCCTTAACTAACAAAAACTAAGCCCAAGCCTCTCTTTAGTTTATCACTTGGGAAAACTTTTGAGTTTCCAATTTTCCAGACTACTCTTCCCATTTTAACTTCAGCAATATCATTGGCCATTTGAAGTTACCATAATTTGTGCAAATGGAAATGGTGTCATCATAGCTGTGTCTCACACAAACAGTCTCACACTCTGTTTCAATTTTTGTCATGACAACTCTAATTCTGGCTTATCTCATTCTTTCAGTGACAAAAATATAAATATCCTAGCAGTTATCATCAAATTCTCAAGTTAGATTTTTCTCCAAATGTTTTTCTTAAATCACAATCCACTGTTTGCACTATATACAATATGATAAAATTTTGCTGTTTTTCACCCCCAGTATGTTTATTTTTATGTTTAATATTTATCAAAGCTATAACATTTATGTTTAAACTTTTTAAAATTTCATTGGCATGAGGGTACAAATGATTTTTGGTTAAATGGATGCATTGTACATTGGCGAAGAAGTCTAGGCTATAAGTGCACCTTCCACCCCCATCTGCACACATTGTAACTGATAGGTGAAGGTGATTATTCATCCTTATCCTTTTTCCCACCTTTTCTTTCCTAAATCTTCAATGTCCATTATGCCTTTGTAGTTCTTTAGTTTAATACCCACTGATAAGTGAGAACATGTGGCATTTGATTTTCCATTCCTGCATTACTTCACTTAGAATGATGGTTTGCAGCTCTGTCCAAGTTGCTGAAATATATTATTTCATTGCTTTTCATGACTGAATAGTATTCCATGGTTTATATATATTACATTTTCATTTTCCAGGGATCAGGTGATGGGCATTTAAATTGATTCCACATCTTTGCAATTGTGTATTGTGTTGTGAGGAAGATACAAGTGTATAGGTGTCTTTTATGTATAATGACACTTGTTCCTTTGGGACAACTGGTGGAATTGTTAAATCAAATGATGGACCTACTTTTAGTTCTTTGAGAAATTTCTATACCAATTTCCATAGAGGTTATACTGGTTTGCACTCTGATCAACTGTGTGTAAGTGTTCCCTTTTCACTATTTCCTTGGCAATATCTATTTTTTTTTTTTTTTTTTTTTGAGTCAGAGTCTCTCTTGCTCAGGCTGGAGTGTCAGCCACCAAAGCTTTGACCTGTTGGGCTCAAATGATCTTTCTGTCTCAGCCTTCCAAGCAGTTGGAACTATAGATTAGCATTCAGTTAATTTTTATTTTTTATTTTATTTATGGTCTCACCAAGCTCCTCAGGCTGGTTTCAAATCCGTGGGCTCAGACAATCCTCTCGCTTCTGCCTCCCAAAATGCTAGGATTACAGGCATAAGCCACCACACCAGGCCTAAATTATGATTCCTTTAATAATGGACATTCTGACTAGTGTAAAATGGTATCATATTGCATTGTGGTTTTAATTTGCATTTCCCTGATTTTAGTGATATTGAGCATTTTTTAATGTTTGTAGGTCACAAACACATCTTATTTTGAGAGATGTCTGTTCATTCATTTGCCCACTTTTTAACGGAGAGTTTTTTTTTTTTTTTACCTTGTTGACATGTTTGAGTTCTTTATAGATTCTTGATATTAGTATTAGTTCTTTGTCAGATGGATAGTTTGAGAATATCTTCTCCCACTCTGTAGGTTTTCTTTTTACTATTTTGACTATTTATTTTGCTAAAATAAATAAAATAAAATAAAGTTTAATAAAGTTCCAATTATTTTTGTTTTTGTTGCATTTGGTTTTGGGGTCTTAACCATAAATTATTTGCTGAAGCCAATGTCCAAAAGAGTGTTTCCTAATTTTTCTTCTAAATTTTTTTATGGTTTCTGGTCTGATAATTAAGTCTTTAGTCCATCTTGAGCTAATTTTCGTGTATGGTAGAAGATAGGAATCAAGTTTCATTTTTCTGCATGTAGCTATACAATTTTTCCAACACCACTTGCTGAATAGGTTGTCCTTTCCACAGTGTATATCTTTCTCTACTTTGCTGAATATCATTTGATTGTAGGTATTTAGGTTTATTTCTGGATTTTCTGTTCAGTTCCATTTGTCCTTGTGCGTGCTCTTATAGCAGTACCATGTTGTTTTGGTTACTATAACAAAATAATAAAAGCCACATACGATATACCCAAAGCAAATTCCACCCTAAATGGAAAAAGTTGAGTGCATTTCCTCTCAAAACTGGAACATGACAAGGATACCCAGTTTCACCACTTCTATTGATCAGTACTGGGGAAAGAAGAAATCAAACTATATCTGTACACCAACAATAAGATCTTTGTTTTTTTTTTTTTTTTTTTTTTGAGTTGGAGTCTCACTCTGTCACCCAGACTGGAGTGCAGTGGCCGCTCCCGGCCACCGCAGCCTCGACCTGCTGGGCTCCGGCGATCCTTCCACCTCAGCCTTCCAAGTAGCTGGAACT
>CAUYQG010075109.1:0-12143 GCA_963574415.1 Tarsius wallacei | reverse complement strand
ATCAGGCCCGCCAGGAGTGTGGTTGGTGTGTGATCCAGTGCTGCGAGAAAGGTGCACAGAAGAATTTCACAGAAGTTAGATTAGAAAATATAGTTTATTTAAAAGTAGATTAGCGAGAGCGAGAGAGAGAGAGAGAGAGAGTGATTGAAGATTCACCTCCCCAAGGTAGGGAAGAGAGCCAAAGCCAGGAAACATGGCCTGGCCATAGCTCAAACATGGCCACACCATAGCTTAGCAAGGCAATGGCCTAGCAATGGCAACTTGTTGCTTGTGGTTGAGTCCTTTTAACCATTTCCCTTGGATGGGGAAAGGTCATTAAAGGTGGTAGTCTGCTCCACATCATCACAAAGGAGCCGGTAAGTGCAGGTACTGACATCAGGTGATGGACAGCAGGCAAATGGGTGGGTTAGTCACATGATTGCTGCCATGGTGGTGGGCTAGATGAAAGAAGACAAGGGGAGGGGTTTTTCTTGCAAGAGACTTGTCAGAAGTTTCCAATCCACAATTCTCTTTAGCAAAAAGGTGGTCTTATTACCATTTCTATGACTTTAGCCAGTTAAGGGGCCTGAAAGTTTCTTAGAGATTATTATGCTAAGCCATAAATTGAAAGGTTGGGCTGTCCTTGTCTTGCATCTCATGGAGATTTGCCTAGCGGGAGGGGTAGGCTGCCAGCTTGGCCTGCATGCGGTAAAATGTCTGCACGCTTCCTAAAACCTGCTTGTTGGAAATTTATCTATCTGTATCTAACCTGTGCTAGATTTAAAGCATGTCAGTCTAAGCAAAAATGGCTATGCTGAGGCAAAATGTGAACTAAGTTTATTCTAAGTTTCTCAGGGTCCCTCCTTTCAGTAACTTACGTAAAGCACTTAGAACGTAGTGTTTACCATCATCACTGTTATCACTGTTGTTGTTATCCTGTTTACAGGTGAGGGTGGCCGGATTTAAGGCCATGGCATGCGGATGTTAGGGAGAAGTAACCAGGTCCATCAACTGCACAGGTGATGGATTGACAGGAATTTGGGAATGGTGGGATGTCAGTAGGGTAGATAAAAGAGAACACGGAGTTGAGGGTGAATTGCAGGTCTGGGAATACATCAGCTGAGTGAACAGTGGTTCCAGTCCCTGAAGGAAGGAAGACAGGAAGTGAAACAGGTTTGTAATGTGAGGTGGGTGATGGGTCTGCTTTTGGGTAGTGGAGAGAGATGAACTGACATGGGAAGCATGTTAACTACAAGGTCTGACACCTGAAGGGTTGTGTGGATCAGGAGGTGGATACAGGGATGATATGTATGACCGGTTTTAACCAGTCACTGGTCAGATACGGTAGTTCAAACCTGTAATCCCAGCACTTTGGGAGACAAAGGCAAGGGTATTGCCTGAGCCTGCAGTTTCGAGACCAGCCTGGGCAACATGGTGAGACCTTGTCTCTACAGTAAATCAAAAATTAGCTGGGCATGGTAGTGCGTGCTTGTAGTTCTGGCTACTTGGATGGAAGGCTGAGGCAGAAGGATCACCGGAGCCTAGCACATTTATGCTGGGGTGGTCATGAGCGTGCCACTGCACTCCAGCCTGGGCAACAGAGTGAGACTCCAACTCAAAAACAAAACAAAACAAAAAACCGGTTGCCAAGCCTGGAAGAGAATGCAGTCACCCAGGATGAGGATGAACTGACAAGTAGACTTGACTTCTAGCAGAACCCAAGAGAACACCAGGAGTGTGAGACTACACAGAACTATTAAGTCAGAGAAAAGATCAGAACAGCTTTTGGAGGAAGAAAAGCATGCAGTTTGAATCCACCCAAACGTCTTTTGTTGAAGTGGGTGAATTTGAAAAATATTTAAATTTGCAATTTTCACATTAGCATGGGCCACCCTAGACTAGAGCACACATTTCTCAAATTGGGTAGCTTGGCTTCACCCACTATCATCTTCCACATTCTTCAAATATACAGCTCCCTCATGGAATGTCAGGTAACTCAGTGGATGCCATAGCTGCGATGTTGGCATCTGATGAGCTGTTCAGACAACTCTTCTGTATTTAACATTTCCTTCCCCAATTTTTTACCTCCCCACTGACTAATTTACTGGAGTTTGAGACATGAAAAACTGAAGTGGGGCAGAATGTTTTTCTCCTTTTCGGGTTATGCTTGGTTCAGCATCAACAACTTGGGTCCAGTGTCTTACAGTGTTTGCTAATGGTTTCTTTAGTTTACTTAAAATGCTGCTATAAAAATCATTTGGAAAGAGTCAGGAGACAAATTGGAGAAGCAAACACTTACCATCATCAGAATTACCCTCAGCTTCAGTGCTTACCTCTCTGATACAGAGTTATGCTTAACTTACACTTTTCTTAGGATTGGGTAATTCCCAAGAGAACCTCAGTCCTTTGTGAATCACAAGATTTCTGGCAAGACTGCCTTCTACCTAGTTACTTTTGACTTAGTAGGGCTCACAGGTAAGGCTCAAAGCTTAGTCCCTGGAGGTGTCAGAAGCCTGATGCAGAGGCCTTATTGACCCTGTACTATGTGTACCTGAAGAGACATCATATTTATATATTCAGGCTGCGTTGCATTTTATATTTAGTATTGTGTTTTAGGGGAAACATTGTGAAAATCCTTGAAACAGTCTCAAAAGGCGACTGGCTATATCAGACTCAGCTTCCCGGGTTACCTCATTCTGTCATCTTTGAGCTATTCTGCAAGACTAAACTGTAGAAAACTGATAGCAATACAGAGGATTCTTGTCTGTTGACATGGAAATCGTGTCTGGTGGAATACAATTGATTATTGCCTGTGCATATTGACCAATTTAACACTTTTGTGTGTATTTGTAAATTCTCTGCAGTATTCTTGATGCTTATTTGTTTGTTCTTTGGGTTTATCTTTGAACCAGTTGTAACTGTTTCTTTTTTAATGAATTAATTAAAATCTATGTCCCCTCTTCAAAAAAGCTTTTCTTGTTACATATACACAGGTTTATACATGGTAGAAACTGATAGCTGTCATGGCCTCTATGGAAGGTAGACAGGAATGCTGGCCATTCACTACATGTCCTTTTGGGCCTTTTGAATTTTGTGTCGTATGCTTGTATTATTTAAGCAAATAGATAATTTTCAAACTTTTCTCTTTGAACTTTTAAAAATCAATCTTTAGCCATTCCTCACTTACTAAATTCATATATGAAATAACTGACTTCCTGTAGTTTTTTTTCTTCTTCTTTTTTTCCAGTAGAGACAGTGTCTCGCCCTATTGCCCACACTGGAGTGTGGTGATGATGATAGTGGATGGCGTGCAGTATGTTGCACAGAAAAGAATTTCAGAGTGAGTCTGAAGTATAGGTTAAAAAATAACTTATTAGAAAGAAAAAAGTATGCTCAAAGAGCATGGCTGTCTTAAGAGAAAGGGCATGTGCTTGGCATTGACAAGAAGCTTTGTAATAATACTTTAACAACAATGTAAGCAACAGTGAGCTAAGAGCAGAGGGCTGAAGGTATCTAGTCTTGAGTTCTGATGACCATTGCTCAACCCTGAAGGTCACAAGGACTTTCTAAATAATGAATTACCATCTAAATTAGATTTGGGGTTTTCTTTGAGAATCGTGCTAGTGTTTTGGGCAAGTCCCTATTGTTTCTGTGATTTATTGCACTGTTAGATCCACATTCCAGCCCATAAGGTGCTCAGGTCCGATACCTCTGGTCAGTCAGGTGAAGATCATGGATGGGTAAGAAAGATGTCTGAATGCTTACCCTATTTTAATTTAGATCTGCCTAAGAAAACCTGGCTAACTACTTCTAAATAATGCCAACTATGCCTGCCTCAGAGTGATCATAGCTCACTGCTGCCTCCAACTCTTGGGCTCATGTGGTCCTCATGCTTCAGTCTCCCAAGTAGCTGAGACTACAGGTGCACCTCCTGTAGAAAAGAGGGAGAATGAAAGTAGAAGAAAAATGGTCAGATGGTGCTAGTTCTGTGATGACCCTCACACAGCCCTGGTGTGGAAGGCCGGGTACTCTATAATCCCCTAGTCTAATTAGAGCTGGCAGCCCTCCCTTTAAGCTAGTGATTCTTGGGGTTAGTGCATATTAAAATCACTGGGGTTACTTTCAAAAATCCAAATGCCCAGATGAATTAAATCATAGTGTCTGAGGGTGGTTGGTGCTAGCATTGAGAAGCCCTGCTCTGCGTGGACACGGGGCTGATGTGGCAAAAGTGTTAACACGTGATACCCTAGAAGCAAATGTACTTGGGGTTTTGGCTGGAAGATCCATGTGGGTGATGGAGGGTCCACACAAACAGAGGGGCACCCTTGGCTGTGAATTTTCTCATACGCAGAGTCCCTTTACCTCGGGACTGGGGCAAACTTGGTATTGGATGTGATGCAAAAGCCCAAGCAGACCTAGTAACGGTTATTAGAGCCTTTTCTATGCTTCTGAATTAGATGAACTCTCACTAAGTAGAAAATACTCAATTGGAACTGCTGAGTGCATGTCCGCATCTTGTTTCTCAGTCACTTGTGGCACCAAGCCAACCTGGTGACAAGTCATATCCATCTAATGCCACTGTTGCCATATGGTTGACTGCTTTCAAAGGTTATATTTATCACACACCGGACAACAGGGAAAACCACAAACTGTGCAATGTAGCCTACTAAGTGTCTATTTTAACCAGAGATTCTGAAACTGCATTGTTCTAGCCCTTAGAAATATGCTTTATTGACAGGGCACAGTGACTCACACCTGTAATCCCAGCACATTGGGAGGCCAAGGTGGGAGGATTGCCTGAGTCCAGGAGTTCGAGACCAACCTAGGCAACATAGTGAAACTGCGTCTCACAAAAAAAAAAAAAATTAGCCAGGTGTGGTGGTGCCTGTAGTCCCAGCTACTCAAGAGGCTAAGGTGGAAGGCTTGAGTCTAGGAGGTCGAGGCTACAGTGAGGGTGTTTGTGCGACTGCACTCCAGCCTGGATGACAGAGTGAGTCCCTGACTCAAAAGAAAAATAAAGCTTTATTAAGAGGTCTTTGATAGACAGGTTTGTGAAGCAAAAAAATGTGTGCATTAATTTATGCTGGAGTAGAAAGTGAAGAAGTGGCCTATTTCTGGGTATTTCCTTCTACCCTGAAAGATCCCTTTTAATGGGAGGTCGTAATTAAGGGACTGCCCTGTCTTCACCTTTTAAGCTGTCTGATTATTGCTGCGGCCTCCTTTTAAGCCTGGACGTTGGTGTCGTGAACTCTGCTGTGGAGGTCTGCCTTCATGTACTCACTGTGTGTCCCCTCCCTTCTGTGTAGGAGGACAGAGATGTCAACGACCCCCTGCCCCACCGAGGAGGCGATGGACTAGCTCCTGGGGAGGACAGATTCAAACCTGTGGTGCCGTGGCCGCATGTTGAAGGAGTAGAAGTGGACTTGGAGTCTATTAGGAGAAAAAACAAGGCCAAGAATGAGCAGGAGCGCCATGCTGGCGGGGACTCCCAGAAGGACATCATGCAGCGGCAGTATCTCACGTTCAAGCCCCAGACGTTTACCTACCGCGACCCTGTGCTCCGCCCTGGGGTCCTTGGGAACTTTGAGCCCAAAGAGCCCGAGCCTCCTGGAGTGGTAGGGGGCCCTGGAGAGAGAGCCAAGCCTCTGGTGTTGGGACCAGAATTCAAGCCTGCTGTCCAAGCCAGCATTAAAGAGTTTGGATTTAACATGGTGGCGAGTGACATGATCTCCCTGGACCGCAGCGTCAATGACTTGCGTCAAGAAGAGTAAGCACACATCCTCTCCTTTCTAAAATTGGGGCAGCTGTCATTTCGATAGATGTTTAGGTCTAGTTAGGTTGCTAGAATGGAAAATTACCTATGCTTTTATTTCAAGGAAATAAGAGAATCTTGGGAGGATCAAGGAGGAGGTCCCTCCTGCTGTACCTTTGTATTGAAGGTCTGATGCTTGCAATTCTGGGGTCTTCCACATCAATGCTACTCAGAATGTGGGCCCCAGACTGGCACCGGTCTGTGAATTTTTTCTGTCTTTTCTTTTTCTTTCTGTGTGTGTGTGTGTGTGTGTGTGTGTGTGTGTGTGTATGTGTGTTTCAAGATCTCACTCTGTCGCCAAGGCTGGCGTACAGTGGCACAATCATGGCTTACTGCAGCCTCAACCTCCTGGGTTCAGGTAATGCTTCTGCCTCAGACTCCTGAGTAGCTGGGACTACAGGAGCATGCCACCATGCATGGCTAATTTTATTTTCTATTGTAGAGATGACGTCTTGCTGTGTTGCCCAGGCTGGTCTCAAACTCCTGGGCTCAAGTGATTCTCCCGCCTCGGTCTCCCAAGGTGTTGGAATTACAGGTGTGAGCCACTGTACCCAGCATTATGAATTTTGTCTTGCCAGTTCACAATGAGAGAATGAGCTTGCACCAGGTTGTCAATCAACCACACTATTAAATACTTTGTTTAGTTCAACTGACAGGTTTTTAATAGCAACACTTCCTTGATGTGCAGGGTTTTCATTCTGGAACAAGCTCCTTATCTTGCTGTGGAGCAATAAATAGCAAATAGGAACAGTGCTCTGGGTGTCTCATATAATTAACTAGATTTATGTTTCCCTTCATTTTTTTCCCTCAGTACTGAAACTGGGTATTGAAACACTTGACTCTATGCAGAAGGAACACTCAGACGATAAAACTGTGGCCTGAACTTTCAAATTCTTTTCACAGAGTGTGATTTTTAAACTGAAGGATCTCCAGCTCTTAACTTGATAAGCAGTGATTACTGAATGAACTCAAAGCTTTTCTCTTTCAGTTTATTCAATAACTGGCTCTGCTACTATAAGATCTAAATAGCTTGCGTTAATGTCGATGCAAATTGAATTCACTGCTACTAGAAAACACACAAAATATATTCCTGGTGATGTATCGTTAGCATCGTTTTCATTTTAAAAGGTTAACACAGCAGGCACACACACCCCACCCCACCCACACGTGTACATACACATACACACACAAACACACACACATACGGACACTCATTCACCAGCATTCTTTATGACCACGAAGTAAGATTCTGTGTCTAAGGAATGCCATTCAGTAGATCTTGAACATCTGTACATTTGCTGGTAAAATTGAAAAGGAGTGTGTGAAATATGCAAAGAAAGTAGGACTGGAAGGAAGGCAGCACCATGACGGTCGTGCTGAGACACCACCTCTCGTACAGAGAAGAATTGGAACATCTCAAGGGGCCGTGAAGAAAGAAGTCTGGAACAATTTATTCCCAGTAAAGTAGAGACTTGCCTGGTCACAGAGTTGCCAGTTTCAGCAAATAAAAATGTAAGACACCCAATTAAATTGGAATTTTCAGAACAGTGAAGAAAATGTAGTGTGTCCCAAGTCTTGCATGGGACATATTTTAAAAATTTTGTTTACCTGAAATCTAAATGTAACTGGGTATCCTGCATTTTATCTGACAGTCCCTCTGTCAGGAGGTGAGGGTGATTGTTTTAAATGACATTTAATGACTTTTTTTTAAAAGTTAGGGTCTCATTCTGTCACCCAGGCTGGATTGCAGTGGCATGATCAGTGCTCACTGCAGCCTTAACCTCCTAGGCTTAAGTGAACCTCCAGCCTCAGCCTCCCGAGTTGCTGGGACTACAAGTGTGTGCCACCATGCCCAGCTAATTTTTTTGATTTTTTTGGAGAGTTGAGTTCTCGCTATGTGGCCCAGGCTGGTCTTGAACTCCTGGACTTAAGCGATCCTCTTACCTTGGTCTCCCAAAGTGCTTGGATTACAAATGTGAGCCATCGTGCCTGACCAAATGATGCATTTAAAATAAATAGTCATGTGCTAAAATCTCCAGTCCCACACTACTGTGCACCCCTGTGACTGCAGTACACCACCCAGAAAGACCTAGGGTGTGGTGTGGAGGAGGAAGAGGGGCTTCACACCAAACCCCATGGGCGAATCTCAGCTCTGCCTCTTCGCTGGGTAAACACAGAGCAGGTGCAACACCGAGCCTCCAACTCCACACACAGGGAAGTCCTCTCTCATGGCAGTTCGGCTGTGAGATCCAATAACTTACAGCAAGTCCTGGCATGCAGTAAAAAGTCAATAAATGTTAGCCTCTCCCCCACCCCCCACGACAGTGAGGGGGGCACCACCAGGCAGTCCTCAGTACAGCTCCATGACAGATGAGTGGTCCTCTGAGTGCTGAGTTTAGTATAACCGAGGCACTCTCCACGTGAGAGATCGTGGAGCCCGTGTTGGGTACCAGCGGAGCTCCCATGGCTCACACCTATAATCCCAGCATTTTGGGAGATCAAGGTGAGAGGTTTGCTTGAGATCAGCCTGGGCCACATAGCGACACCTCATCTCTGCAAAAAAATTAAAAATTAGCTGGGCGTGGTGGCACACACACACTGTAGTCCCAGCTACTCAGGAGGCTGAGGCTGGAGGATCATCTAAGCCCAGCAGTGAGCAGTGATCATGCCACTGCAGTCCACCCTGGGTGACAGCGTGAGACCCCGACTCAAAAAAAAAAAGTCATTTAATGTCACTTAAAACACTAATATAACTATAGCTAGCTTTTCAATTTAGGGAATATGTTAAGACAGTCGAGCGGTGTGGAGGCTTACAGCAGTGAGTGCCATCCCCGGTGCCCCCCCACCCGACCCCTCGCACCCAGCCCACCAGCCAGGTCTCTCATTTCTACCACCAAGTTGTAGCCAGGTCCCCTCCGAGGCTGTGCCTGCTACCCTTTGCATCCGCCACGTCCGTGCTACCGTTGTCTCTCTCGAGTCCTGCAGCAGCTTCCTTCTGGTCTCTCCATTTTTACTCTCGCCTCTGGCTACCTGCTGTTCACTCAGGAAGCACTGTGGCCTTCTAGAAACCCCACGCTGGCCTGTCAAAGTGTCCTGGGCCTTGCCACTGTGCACCTGACCTGCACAGCCATGCTGGCCCGTGGCCTGTCTGGGCTCCTGGACTCCCTGCCTGCAGACCCAACTGCAGCTTGTCCCGGCTGCTCCACACGAGACCGCCCCTCTCCACAAATGCTCATTCCTGCTTCCTGTGACTGGTACCTCCCGTCCCTTGAGTCTTAACTGGACCTCTCCAGCCTCACTGTCCAGTTGGGTGGTGCCCTGCCCTGTTCTCCACTGCTTCTCTCTAGCCACTCCGCCCATTGTACTTACTGGACTTTATGGTTAGACAGTAGCTTATTGAGCTGGTGATAGGTTGCCTTTCTCATACATTGAAAAGCTCTGAGAACAAGGACTGGTCTATGTTCCCTGAAACTGACCTGCAGGAGCTCGTAGTGCCCAGTTGGTAAATATCTGTTGAGAGAACAAATGAATGGATGAAAAAATGAAGTCAGCTGGGTTCAGACCTGGGCTCCATGACCCAGTGTGAGATCTTCAGCCAGTTAGTTGCTCATCCTCTCTAACCCTCAGATACCTGATCCTTAGAATGGGTCCCCCAGTACCGATCCTTCAGGACTGCCTTAGGAGTACATGACATAACTGACTAAAAGTCTTTCCTCACAGACCTGTTGGAGAGAGACTTAGGGATTATTGGCTGTGTTTCTTGCTGTGGTATTATCTTTAGTACTGGCTTGTCAACATTTGCATGTTTTAAGTTACTATTTAACCTTGATAGGCCTGTTGCCTTTTGGAAAACATGAATGCCACATACTGCCTTACCTGTGTCATCTTGCTTCTACGTGTACCTTCCATGACAGCAGAGTATTCATCTCTCCTTTGGCAATGGCAGTCATACCAGTTGCCAGCTGGACCTCCCATGTCTGAGTCCTCCTTGCCCGCGTGTCTCCCCGCTTCCCTCCTTTCTTCTCTCCCTCCCTTTCTTCCCTTTTCTCTTTCTCAGTTTCTGTCTTTCTTTGCTTCCTTTTTTCCTTCCCTCTTTCCCTCCCTCCTTCCTTTCTTCTTCTCTTTTTCTCTTTCTTTCCTTCCTTATTCCCCCCCCCGCTTCTTCCTGTCCTCCTTCCCTCCCTCCCTTCCTTTTTCGCTTTTTCTCTTTCTTTCCTCATTCCACCCCTCCTGTCTTCCTTCCTTCTCCCATGCCTTGTATAGGCCAGTTTTTTCCTCATGTTCTTTTTTCTGGCATAACTGGAACAGTACCTAGAAATAGAATAGTGCAAGTTTTTGTGCAGCATTTCAGTAAGTGCTGTGTCTCCTCCATTCAAATAAAAAGACTCAGGCTATCTTAGTAAATGCTCCTAAGCCTCTCTTTGAAATTCTATACTCGTGATAAAACTCATTTTTTAATATTTCAAATTACTCCAATATAGAACCCACAGAAACTTTCTTCAACTGATTCCAAATTATTTTTTAAATTGGATTCTTTCTCACACTTTTTTTAAAAAATGAGGTAGATTTCATTTTTCTTTGAACATTTAAAATTCAATGTGGAGTATAACATATTTTTTGAAGTTCAGTTATTTATAATTTAGAATGCGGGCAATCAGGAATTTTCTCTAAAATAAAAAGTGAATAAGCCCCCCTAAGTTTTGCACCTTATTTGGTATGTGTATTAGCACTTTTCTGCGTTTACTGGCAACGTTCTGGAAACACAGCCTGTGTCCGTATCACACGTGTGTCACCTTCCTCGTCATCTTGTGTCCTCCCTTGGGGTGACGTACTTTGGAACCCCTTGGACACGGGCATGGTGTTTTTTTTAATTGAGACTTTAATATATGGAAAAATAATTTAAGTGAGCTACTTAAATATTATATGCCTCTATTACATTTCCATATGATATCTTCTTATATGATTGACATATGATATTTAAATCTTTTTATATATCCAAAGAAAATTCCATAGGTATCAGTGCAAAGACTTACAATCAAATATTTATACTACTCTAACAAGTCACATGAAATCATCAAGTGTTTGATGCTTGGAAAAAAGAAAACTACTAGGCTACTGGAAGCATGAAAGATGCAAATTGGAGCTAATTTATTTGAGATTTATATACAACAAAGGTCACAAGAATGCAGGTGGCTGCTTTCTGCAGCATCAGAAGAGAGGCCCCCACTGCCTTGCTCTCCCGCCTGTCACTTGTAGGGATGAACCACCTGCAGCGCTTGGATGAACTTGTGCTGTTTGTCCAGCTGTGACATCTGACACTGCGGTTCCCTTGTGCGTTCTTGTGGCTAACCGTGGTCTTTTCAGATGAGCGATTTCGACTCGACAAGCAGGAGAGAGCTGCCCAGCTGCCGGCGTGACTCACGCTTCTGTGTGTGATGGCTCTGCGTTGCAGCCACTGTCTGAGTCATTTGCTGGCTGTTGATTGCCTGTTAGGTCAGTGAGTAACCGTGTTTTGAATGAACTGGAGGGCTGCTTCTTTTTAAAAGACTGAGCCAAGAATGACTTCACCTCCCTTTATACTTTTTCCTATAAGAAACGAACATGATTTTCCTCACGGCTCAATAGACACTGAGTATCTCTGATGTGTGAGGTGCTATGCTAGCCAGCCAGGGGATATGGTGACAAGAAAGCATGGTCCCTGCCTTCAGGAGGGGAAGGACAGGATGCTATGGCACAAAGCAGGATGAAGGTGCCATCGGGAAGACGTGACCCCAGTGACGTGGTTCAGAGGAGTGAGGGGTACAGGAAGTCAGGAAGGGACTCTTGGAGGTGTATAGGGAAGAACCCTGAAAGATGAGTGGGGTGTCCCTGAAAAGGGGTCACAGAGTGGAAGATGTGGGCCAGGGGTCTGATTTGCCTAGATCAGAAAGTATGTGCAGAGATATGCAGCTGGGAAGGTAGGAGGGCATGGAAGGCCACGTACCGGTCACAGAGTCTACCCTGAATCTGGAACTGGGAAGACCCATGAAGGCAGATCAGGAGAACTTTGGGAACATCAGATTGGTAGGCGTGTCTAGAGTAGATTAAGGTTAAAGACCCATTAGAGGGTTAGCGACATTAGAGCAGGAACTTCAGTGGAGGTGATGGAATCAGGAAAAGGAGCCTCAATGTAAGATAACCAGCCATCAGAGCCAGTAGGACCTAGGGGTGGTGGAGTGGAATAGAACACTCCAGATAAGGCCCAGGCTTTGACACTCAAGAGCGCAAATGGTGCCAGTCACAGAAGCCGGGTGGTCAGGCTAGGATGGCCACTCTGCCAAGCTCGCCCACCTGGACTGGCGTGCCCCTGGCC
>CAUYQG010075106.1:0-18109 GCA_963574415.1 Tarsius wallacei | reverse complement strand
TGTTGCCTAGGCTGGTCTTGAACTCCTGGGATAAAGCAATCCTCCCACCTTAGCCTCCAAAGTGCTGAAAATAATTATGAATTAAGCCTCATTTATCTTAAGTAAGGCTTAAGGAATGGCTCTGCTATTCCTCCTTTCAGTTACCTGCCTGCTGAGATTGGTCCCTCTTTTTTTCTTTTCTCTCTCTGTGTGTCTCTCTCTCTCTTCCCCCATCTGCTACAGTGTCTAAAATTTTCCTCCTTCATTAGAGTTATTTCCTTTTTTTTTTTTTTGAGTTGGAGTCTCACTCTGTCGCCCAGACTGGAGTGCGGTGGCCGCTCCCGGCCACTGCAGCCTCGATCTGCTGGGCTCCGGTGATCCTTTCCGCCTCAGCCTTCCAAGTAGCTGGAACTACAGGCGCGCGCCACCACGCCCGGCTAATTTTTTTATTTATTGTAGAGATGAGGTCTTGCTTGCCCAGGCGGGTCTCGAACCCGCGGGCTCAGGCAATCCACTCACCTCGGCCTCCCAAAGGCGCGGGATTACAGGCTGAGCCACCGAGCCCGGCCTCTTTTTTTTTTTGAGTTGGAGTCTCACTCTGTCACCCAGACTGGAGTGCAGAGGCTGCTCCTGGCCACCGCAGCCTCGACCTGCTGGGCTCCGGTGAACCTTCCGCCTCGGCCTTTCAAGTAGCTGGAACTCCAGGTGCGCGCTACCATGCCCAGCTAATTTTTGATTTTTATTGTAGAGATGAGGTCTCGCCAAGTTGCCCAGGTGGGTCTCGAGCCCGCAAGCTCAGGCAGTCCAACTCACCTTGGCCTCCCAAAGTGCTAGGATTACAGGCTGAGCCACCGAGCCCGGCCTGTATTCTTATCTTACTTTTCTGAGGCACAAACACAGTTTTAAGATAACTTAACCTACAAGGTGGTGAACTCCATGTCGTTTCCCTCAGCCCTCTTTGAGAAAACTGTCTTCACGGGAGAGTGGTTATTTCATGGGACCTTTTCCAGAACCTGATTTTGGGTGTTCTCTGTGGTCTGGCATGAGGTCCTTAATCTGTCCCAGTGCTGCAGTGCTGGTAACCCGTAACCCAAGTATAATCAAAATATTCATGCCAGCACAGAATTCAACCACCAGGCCAGGTGTTAGGGAATAGTTTTGGGGGAATTCCTGGCAGTTGGACTAGATGACATTAAGATCTTTTCCAACACAAAGATTCTATGTTTTTATGGCCCCCAGTTAAGATCATGATGCTGTTGGACTTATATACACAAATCTGTTTAATTAGTTTAAAAAGGTCATATGAGTATTTTCTTAAAAAATGGTGGCATAAGTTAGGTGATTTAATGTAATGAATAATTAAGAGCTCAAAATTGGGTGTCTGAAAGATCCTAGTTCGGATCTCATCTCAAGCACTGTTTAGATAAGCTTGGGATGAATCTATATAGATGTTAAAATAATGAATAAACGTCTGCTTAAAAATAACAAAAATTTATGACTTTTAAAACTAGTGAATTCAAGCTTTTAAAAAATAGATATTTATGCCTCCAAGGAATAAAAAACTATGTCAAGAATAATTATTGAGTCCTGTTATGATTCTGCCATGAGTTAGGGCAAGGAAATAAAGTGTTGTGACACAAACAAAACCGTGTTTTAGGTTTTTCTTCTGGGCTGTAGGATCTTTGGACGTCATTTTGCAACCGTACAGTGTGATTGGTAATGGTACCTGCCTCATAGGGGTGGTTAGGCGTGAGTCAAAAATTGCAGCTATGGGCTTGGTCTAGTGTTTGGAATATCATACTCATGAATGTATTTATCACTTGTGAACCTCTCTGATCTAATAACAAATATGTTTCTTTTTTATTTTTAATTATGGTAAAATATGCATAACATAAAATTTGCCATCTTAACCATTTTTAGGTGTACAATGGACCTTAAGTATACTCACACTGTTAGGCAGCCATTATCGCCATCTGTCTCCAGAACTCTTCTTAGCTTGAAAAACAGACACTCCAAGCCCCATACTCATTACACTGTAGTTCCTCATTCCTGCCTCCTACAACCCTCCTTTCAGTCACTGTTCTATTTTCTGTCTGTGTGAATTTGACAACTCTAGGTACCTCACGTAAGAGGAATTATACACTATTTGGCCTGTATTTGACTAGTGTATTTCACGTAAACATGATGTCTTTGAGTTTCATCCCTGGATCAGAATTTCTTTTCTCTTTAAAGCTGAATAATATTCTATTGTATATAAACACCACTCTTTTAAAAAAATCTTTTCCTTGGGGTTTTGAATTACTTCCACCCCTTGGCTATTGTGAATAAGCTGAAAAACTTTTTCTTAAAGGAGAAAAAAACTTTTGGAAATAAAAGCTTTTTTCAAAAAAATACCTTTGATTGCTCTGTGTCTCTCACTTTTTTAAAGTCAGAGTCTTACTCTGTTGCCCAGGCTGGAGTGAAGTGGTACAATCCTAGCTCACCATAGTCTTGACCTCCTGGGCTCTAGCAGTCCTCCTGAGTAGCTGGGGCCATAGTTATGTGCCACCACGCCTGGCTAATTTTTCTGTAGGGACCAGGCCTCACTTTGTTGCTCAGACTGGTCTTGAACTCTTGGGCTCAAGCAGTTCTCCCGTCTCAGCCACCGAAAGTGCTGGGATTGCAGACGTGGGCCACTGCACCCAGCCCAGATCATTTTTCCCCCCTAAGTTCATTGTCAGATGGGTAATGTGCCCATATCGTAACAAGGTTTAAAGGTGGCACATCTCACACATGGTCATTTGATCCTCCAATTGTCATGCCAAATGAACTACAAAGGATCCAGATAATTTTTAATGAACTTACAATTACCTGGAATGGAAAATGAAAATACACATTTAATTTGTGCTTGGTTCTAATTTTCTTCGATCAAGCCTCTATTAGATTATGATACGAGGAATGTAATAACAGATAGAGATGATAAGAATTCCTACCTTCTTTCCTAATTCACGTTAGTAAGTTTGTGTGTGTGTGACTATTCTGTGTGCATTCGAAGAGTATGAACAGAAGAAAAGAAACTTCGCATTGCTGCAGAAACAAATGACCACAACTCAATGGCTTTCAACAACACAGACTTCTTGTCTTATGGTTCTGGAGACCAGAGTTCTGAAGTCAGTTCCATGGTGTTGAAATCGAGGTGGCAGTAGGGTTGGCTCCTTCGAGAGCTCTAGTGCTCAATTCATTTCCTTGCCTTTTCCAGCTTATAGAGGCTGTTTATGTTGCTAGGCCAGTGGTACCTTTATTTCCAAAGCCAGCAGGGTAGCATCTTGAAATCCTGGTTGTGACCCTGCTGTCTCCCACTTTCACTTATAAGAACTCTTGGGATTGTGTTGTGTTTGCTCAGATAACTCGGGATAATAGCAGGATCTTTAATTTAACCACATCTGCAATATCCCCTTTGCTCTACATATTCACGGGTTCTGGGGACGAGGGTGTAGGTATCTTTGAGGGTCCGTTGTACTGCCTACCACACACAGTAGGTTTTTCACCTTTAGATTGTCCCCTGCATTTCTTAGAAACCACGGCATGTCAATAGATATTTATTAGAGGGTTGTTTTAGTAGAAAAATCCTGAGGATTAAAAAAGCACACACACTTCTTTGTCGTGCTGTAATTTAAACATCTCTGCATTTTGTATTCACCTTTGCATCCATGATTCATTGTTATTTACTTAAAGTTTTATAATAGCTTACATAGGTAGATTGTTAGTTAGAACACTTGGTTCTAAATATTTACATATGTCATCAATGCTCTCTGACCTACCATTTAAGGAAGTTATTAATATATTCTAGAAAATATGTACCTATAATTTTAAAGGTATAAGCAATGCTCACAGAAGCTAAAAATCTTCTGTAACACATGGATTTAATGAAGAAATAAATATGATGTATTCTACAATTGTTTGAAGTTTTAGTGCTTTGCCTCACTGGTCTAAGAATTCAGCTGCCTTTTTCTGGAGAATCCTTGGCTTTTGTTTTTAACCTTTCTCTAGGTGCTGTCTTCTCTCTCTCACCAGTCAACATGGCCTTCTCTAGGTCCTCTGCTCACCACATCCCCAAGGCCAGGGGTGGGCCAGAGCTGGATCATCCAACTTCTGGATGCTAGTGGAACAACATGTGAGGTATTTGAGGCTTTTATGAGTTAGCTGATAAATTGTTGGTAGCTTGAAGTTGGGAGCATGTATACCATACTCCCAACACTGATCAGGCCCTCCACTCTAGTATCCCCATAGCTGGTTTTTGAGCTCACAATTACTTGAAAATATTAATATATTACCCAATTCTCGGTGCTACCAAGTGGTCAGTATTCAAAACAGTTACCCAGTTTGTCTTTAAAATATTTTTTTCTTGGCTTTTCTGGTACCATAGTGTCCCAGTATTGTTTTGGTTTTGTTTATGATGTTACTCTTTGTTTGTCATCTTATGTTCTGCCCCTTCTCATGTCCCTTTTGCTTGTTCACTCATCTCTGCCTGACTTGCAAATGCTGAAGTGCCCCGGGCTTGGCTCTGGTATCTATCTCTTGCCTGTCTGTACCAAAGATCAGTACAGTTTTCTGCAAAGGACCAAATAGTAAATGTTTTGGGCTTTGTAAGCCACATGGTCTCCCTCACAGCTACCTGGCCCTGCTGTTAGTGCAGAAGACAGGCAATATGTCAGTGAATTAGCATGGCTGTGTTTTTATTTGCAACCACAGGTAGCTAGTTGAGAGTTGTAGTTTGCTAATTTCTGATCCATACTCTCTCTTTGGGTGATATCCATTAATATTATGGCTTTAAAAAAATCATCTTTGTGCCCAATCACCGAATTTGTATTTCTAGTCCTGATGTTTTCCTCAGGGACCAGACATGAGCATTTTATTGCTTATTTGAAGTGTTAATTTGTATTTTCTGAAGGTGCCTTAAACTTAATAGAGTCAAACAGAATTCATTTTTTTGCTTCCCTGAGCCTTTCTCCTGTTTCCTACCACTCTCTTTTTCACTCACTGCTCACATTGTCCTTATTCATCTTTGAACTTGCCCAGCGTTATTCTGTCTGGGGAGTCTCTGTGCTTGGCCTCTTCTCTGCCTCTGGCTGGCTCTTTGTTGGCTTTTACGGGTTCAGTTGCCTTTCCTTGACCAGCTACTCATCACTTGCCCTCTTAATTATCTTTATATTATCACTTATCTAAGAAGAACTTTGTATATTTATTTCCTTCTTTATTGTCAGTCCTTCCTACCTGAGGTTAAGTTCCCAGAGAGCAGGTGCTTTGTATCCTCAGCCTCTTAAGCAGTCTCTTCTCACGTAGTGGGCTTCAGTCACTGTTTTTGGTGAATGAAGTGGATTCTTCATATATTCCAGATATTGGGAAGAACACAGAGATTTGTGTGTAATATGGGAAATAGGAATAAACAAAAGAAATGTAATATAAAGCAGGGTGTCAAAAGGACAAGCCGAAATGAAAAAAGTCAAAACAAGAAGGGAGAGAAAACGTTTTGTCTTTTCTGTTGTCTGTTTTTTTCTTTTCTGGGATAGTTTTTTTGGGATAGTTTTCTTATTATTTTAGTCCTCTTACCCCCATTACCTTTGAAGTTATATACTCTTTTTTGCTGTAATGGTTACTCTAGCGATTGCACCACGATCTTTGACTTATCCAAGCTTAATATTAAGTGGTATTTTTACCCTCTTTCAGGCAGTTCAAGGATCTTGAACACTTTAACCCTACTTACTCCCCTCCCAATGACTACACCATTGTTATCTAGGCATTTAATTAGGTAAACCTCTCAAACTGATAGACATTTAAAGTCTTAAACTTTATTGTTATTTTCTAATTAGAATTTTTATTTTATGTGTATTGAAAAAGTTCTTTTAGACGTAATTTATTTTATGTGTGTGGGTATCGGAGTCTCAGTCTGTTGCCCAGGCTGGAGTGCAGTGGCAAGATCATGGCTCACTCCAGCCTGGACCTCCTTGGCTCAGGAGATCCTTCTACCTCAGCCCCTCAAGTTGTTGGGACTATGGGTGTGCACTACCACACCTGGCTAATTTTTGATATTTTGTATTACTCTCCTGCATACATGAAAAGAAATTATTTAAGTAAAACAAATTTATTATTTGGATGAAACTTCTTTACACCCAAAGTTCACCACTTTGAATCACTTTTCACCTTACATTTTCAAAGCCTGTGTTTTCCTCATATAATATTGTCCTCATTGCCACCAAGAATATGGGTGATGCAGTGTATTTTTTAAAAGATTCATGATGTCTCTGGGATGTTTTTCCAAACCACTGACAGTTTCATGAGGGCTCACAGCATCATTTGAAAGGTCATTACTTTGCCCAAGAAGTTGACTTTTTGCCTTATACTTCTCCACAGTTCTGTTAAATGGACATATGGTTATCCTCCTGGAGCCTGGGTGAGCAGAGATTGAGGTCTCTCCTCCCCCTCTCCTTCCTCCTCATTCCCTTGCTGTGATCCCTTTCTCTTCATCCTGTCTCTACTCCTTTTATCTTAGAGATTTTGATGCCTTGTAGCTGAAGACTGTTGTTTTGTGTAGGTACTATTTTTTTAAATTTTACTCACATGTTTATCTTTTCATTTATTCTTTATCTCTGAGGTATTTGTGATAGAATTCCCTTTGTCTAAAAAATACCATATTGTATTTTGATTAGTATCTCCCTCTTGTGATTAGTTTATCTCATGTTTTGTTGGTCTGATTCTGTTGGTTTTTTTTTCCTGGCTTGAATTTGAATGTTATATTGCTTAATATAGAACTCTTTATTTAGAGTTAGGTAGTTGTGGCAGAGGCCTGTGGCTTGCTAAACCTAAAATACCATTTGACCATTTTCAGATAAAGTTTATCAATCTCTATCCTTGAAATTTGTTAAACACTGTTATTTTGAAGTTTATTTTTGGTAGTTCTAATATTGGAGCCCCTTTGAGTCTGCTTCTGTTGCCTGTTGTTTCTGTTGGGACTTGTTGTTTTCCTCGCCTTTTGTGCTGGGTATTTATTTTTTATAATGCAGTGGACATCTTATTAGCAGGGCCAGTAATTTAAGATCTTCTTCCAGTGAGGATTTATATTAACTCCTGCCAAGTAGCTGGGGCATTAGCAGTCAAGGATCATCTCAGTTTAATTGCATGTATTAGTGCAGTTAAAAGTGGACTTTGAGGGCCCGTCATTTTGGATATATCCTTATTCTTAGAGTGTAGCTATTTGGGTTTCAACCTAATGCACATTGGGCTCTTGGGAGGGCTCCTCCCTTTCCCTTTTCTCTCAAACTCTCCCACCCCCCTTATTAGCCTGGGTTACATTTTTTTCCATCTCACAGAATGAGAGATGTGAAAAAGCATGCCTGTGACTAGTTTCTGCCTGCCCAGGCGCTGGTGCTTATCAGAGGCACCACTTAGCCTACTAGCTGTCCTCTGCTGATGTGGTAAAATGCCTAGGAGGTAAGCAGTCCCAAATACCATTTTATCTTCATGGGTTCAGTTTCATAAATCTTGGCCATATCATTTCTCATTTTTTAAATTAACTCTTTAGTGTCTTCAATCACATGTTTAAAATATTTTCTTTGTTGTTTTTAGCTGTCCCTAGTATGAGGGTTAGTCCAAATTACTTAGTTTGAAACTAGTGGGATCTCTTGTGCAGTTTAAACTTACATGAATTTCAGTATTTCAGAAATTTGGCTTAATTATGAAATACAATTTTTCAAACGGTAAGAAGAGTGTAGAAAGTTACTTTCTTTTTTCCCCAGTTGGTGGGAAGTTGGGTGACTGTAAAATAAGGCAGGTATAGGTATTATATATATTTACAAAATGGCAGATAAGGTGATTATGTATAGGAATACATTTTAAAAAAAAGGAAAGTGATATTGGGGTTCTCTTTTTGCCTTATTTGTAAGCTATGAAGTAAAATGTGCCCACTAAGAGATGCTCAGAAGAAAGTTTGAAGACTGCGTATACAAAGTTAAGGAGAACGATGAGTAGAGTAGAAAATGGTAGGTAATCCATGTGGGAATTCAGTCAATAAAAAAATAGTACCTTCGTTTATTGTTAGCTAAGATAATGGTCTTTGTAACTACCTTATTTACTGATTGACTAACAATTGTATTAGAACCAAGGGTGCAAGAACAGTTAATTCTTGTTCTAGTTTTGTGAAAAACTTAATTTCCACCTAAAGGTGGCTAAATCTTAAAATCATAGTGATAAATTCCTACTCTCTTGTCTAAGCTTTAAGCTCAGATTTTTTACCTACTCAGTGTTTATATTGGAATGTCTTACTGCATTTCAAACTGGACCTTTCCAGCACGATTCTGTCCTCTTCTTGTTAGTGTACATGTGTGCTCGGTAAGTGAACACCTTAGTACTGGATCTAGTCTGATTCTCATCTGTGTCTCTAGTCACTAGAACAGTTGCTGGCATGTGAGCATTCAGTAAGTGCTTATTTATTGTATGTGTTGATAAAGTATTGAAAGGTTTGTCAGGGACCACAGAGGTTTCTTTTAATAGTTACATAATGCTTTCTTCAGTATCTCAAGTATCTGCTTATTTTCTGCTAGATTGGGAATTTATTACCTCTTAAAGCAGTCCATTCTGTTTTTCAATTATTTCTCATAAAGTTTTTCCTCACACAGATTTGCTTCTTTGCATCTCTCAATCGTATATCTTTTGGTGTGTACACTCAAGAATCACACAGAACAAACATAATTTCTCTTCTGTAAGATAATCTTTTGAGTACTTGAAGTTGGCTATTATTCATGCTAACCTCAGAATTGTCTGTTTTCTAGATTGGACATTTCTAATTCTCTGAGTGGTTCTTCACAGGACATGACTTTTTGTCTCTTTATGCTTTACCCCCTTGGGAAGTGTTTGCTTTTGACCAGTGTCCTGCCTCCCTAGATTGGCTAATATATAATAATAGATGTAGTTTGGTCTACATGGGTCCCATTTCTCTTGCTTTTGATCTTATACATATCCGGTAGTAGAGAATTTTCACTGATAAAGTTTTTTAAACACATGTTTCAACATACATATCTTTCTCATTTATGTTTTTATTCATGATAGATCAGAAAATAAGAGGATAAAAGTCAAAGGAGTTTCTTAAGTCACTGAAGAATTATCCTAAAAATTGATAAATTTTAGTAGTTATATAAGCAATGAAGCATGCTTATTGTATGCAGTATGATTTTTTTGGACAATCAGATATAAATTCCCCTCTTTTTGTAAATGTAGTAGGGAATGATAGTTGAATCTAGTTTATATGAAAGAAGGCTTAAAGACAAGTTTACAACCCTGGTTAGATGTAGTATTTTTCTGATTCATAGTTTTGAAAGGAATCTGAAGGCTGAACCTGTTTATCTCTCAGTGTTTACCCCATCTTCTTGGCCTTCCTTTTTATTTTTAGAAATGATAAAAAAATTTAGTTGAAAGATAATAACCTAATAGTCATCTTAAATTAAATATATAAAAGCAAAAATGATTATCAGCACTGGAGATTTAAAACCAAAACACTTGGGCTTTAGTGCTTACCCTTTTTAATGATTTCAGATAGCCACAGCATAAACATAAAAAAAATTTAAGTCTTAAATTCAGGGCAAATTGACAGTCAGTAGAACACTGATTATAACTTTAGCACTGTGCTTGGCCATGGTAATAAAAATGTGCAGACACTGTTCCTTGGTTTCCTCCAGCTCCTGTGAACCACTAACTGTCGTGCCATACAGGTGCTGAGAGGAATGTATATAAACATTCTGGCAAGATAGAAGGACATGTTCCATTTTGCTTTGAGTGAGGGGTAGGATAAAGTGAGAGGAACCAGTCAGGTGAGATAGCACCTCTTCCCTCCTTATTCTTTGTTACTTTTTTGTTGTTGTTGATTTTTCTTTGTTATTAAATATATTCTAAATAAATCTTGTATGGATTTTTTTTCACTTGCTATTTAAATTCTGAAATTTTCATGTGTTTGCGATGTTGTGTCATAGACCTTAGATTTGTATCATGTTGTCTTTATTAGATGCATTTTGAGGAAACATATATATGACATACACCATTATTAGAATAGCTTTACTATTCTCTGAAGATTCTCATCCTAAATAGAATATTTTCATGCTTTGTCAGACAGGAATTGCCATTTTTCATGGTGAGATATATTGCTGCCATATATATACAATGCTTTGAAATTTCCCATTTTATCGTGTTGCCTTTTTATTTAGTCTTTTAGATGAGAAAATAATCAGCTAATGAAAATCATACCATGAATTAAAAACCAAAAACCTTCAATAGTGGATATGTTGAATATACATTCCAAGGCTATAGTATGGCCTTCCATATATCAGAGCCACATATAGTCATCATAGTTGGTGCATATTTTTGAACTAATGATATTGCTACACCTACTGAGAGGAAATACATCTTAGATGACCAGTCTGCCATTATCGGCACTATAATTTAACTACTGAAAATACCACCTCCTTTGAGAATGAAGTGATAAAGAAATTTTGAAAATATTCTTCCCAAGTTTGTTACATCAAGGATGGCAACGCTGATGTTTTCTGACAGAATATAGAAAGGGGACTGCAAACTGAAAAATACATTTTAATTTGTGGGTATCGTTGATTCTTTGGAGGTAGAGGCAGTCGCATGAAAGATTCCTAGGTGTGATAGATTTGCACAGTGCACGTAGAAGACCGGTTAACACAAGTCTTCACCTTGAAAAGTATGGTCAGAAGATCAAGGGAGTATTCTGTAGGTTTCAGTAGATGCTGGCACCATGATGTGCTTCCTTTTTTCTACTGTGTTCTTGTGGCATGGGTGTTACTTTAGCTTCAGAGCAATGCCATCGACCTCATTCTTTTTCTAAATTTGATGAATTGTTTCACCTTCTTAGTGTGGTCATGCAGCCCTAGTTTAATGTTTCTAAGCTAGTTTAGCTTTGGAAGGTGCTTAAGTAGCTGATACCTGGAAATGATCAAAGCCTTTTTTTTTTTGGGTCAAAACTTACTGCAACTGAGAATTTGGTTATTATGATTCCATCTTGGACTCATGCCAAGTCAGTTTTCTTATTTGATGTAATGTAAGAACTTTATAATATGGTGAACTCGCATATTACAATGGCTATGCTGTTTCTCTTTTTTTTGGTTTACAGTTAAAAAAGACATATTCAGTTTGTTTACTAGAAAAATCTTTCATGGATTGGCTTAATGAACTTTTGTGCCGATGGGGCACTTTTGTGACTTGATTGTGTTCTGATGTGTGTTATGTGGATGCTGTGGTGTGGTGGGGATATGTCTCTACGTGTTTGCACACTTGAACCTGTAAGAGCTATGTGGTCGGTTCTTTTTCAGATTTTGAGTGGATGGTGCTGGGCTCTAACATTTGTTTCAGCCTGTTGATTGGTTAGCTTTTGTTAGTATGTCCTTGCTAAACTACTGGTTTAGCTTTCTGAAGATGTAATTGTAACCAGGTGTGTGAGGTCAGGGTGGAAAGCAGTTTTATGGAGCTTTTGTTCTAATAGCATATAACAAATCACTGGAAATGTGAGTCATCAGCAAAAGGCACTTTATAAAGCAAAAGGTGGAAAAATGTGCAGCATTGCAAATTTTCCAGGGCAAAAAAGTGTATATGGCAGAGACTTACGTTTTTAATTTAATTTATTCTTTTATAATATTTTTTGCAATTAGGAGTATTTTCTGTAGTTTATAGGATTCCATTTCTTTTCTCAGAGAATAAGGATTATTCTGGAGCAATGAACTATTAGGTCTGGTGTTAAACATATAAAACTAACACTAGCTATTATTTGCTGTCGGTTTTATCATTTGTGTTTAGTTTTATTGACCAAACAGAGGATCAGAAAGGTTTGCATTTATTTTTTTTTTTCTCTCTGAAGAGCACTTTATATCTGAATTTTGAGATGGTTATGCGGTACTTTTTTTTTCTCTCTAGTACTGTTCTTATTTTAATGCCAAGTCTAACAGTGGGCTGTTTGCTTTGTCTCACTTGTGTGAATGAATGAATTGCATTTGTAGAACATACAAACTATTTTTTGCTTGAATACAGCATTTATGATTTATAGCCAACATATAGCCCTGATTTTCTATTGAGAATGATCCTTATTGTCTTTGTATACTAACTCAGTGCAGAAGCACTTGTCTATTTTGAGCTAAACCAGACCTCTTGTAAAAAGAATCAAATTATTTCATCATGTTGAAAATGAAAAGCTATAATTACTTGTAATTAGGCTTCAGAATTTTTGAAAATTGAGGAATTCTTTTCCAGAGGTTTAAGATCACTCCAAATCAGTGCCTTTGGAAAATAGGAAATAATTTTCTGTTCAATTTGAAATTGATTTAATTTATGCCTTTGACAGCTATTTTGCTTTGATATTTTCGTAGTGGAAATCATAGAACTGTGGTTGTTAGTGCTGTAATGTTTTCTGTGATATCATGTATTAGTTTCTTCAAAACTTGGTCTCCTGCTTTTAATGAGTTTCTGTAGAGTCTGGATTATAAAAGATGCTAAATAATTATTTTTGAGCCCCACAGATTAACAGTACATGATCAGCTTTGCAGAGGTTTTCAGAATTTTCTAAAATTTCCAAAAGGAAAAACTGAGGGCTGTTCTCCCCCCCAGAGTAACAGATTCTGACCCTCATACCCCCGGGTATTGGGAAATCTATGTATACTTCTGTAATTTGTATTTTAAAAAGTGCATTCACTTAAGAGAATGCATTCTTTCTTTTTATATTTAATTCTTAGATTAAATTTCAAAAGTTAGATATAATACCTTCTTACTAATACTTTATTAATTTTTAGAATATATACTTTTAGAAAGATGACTACTTATGAAATGTTATATTAAAAAATGTTCTGGACACTTGTTTCGTGTCTACCATCTCTTATTCCCAAATGCCCAAGTCACTTCCAGTCATTAACACAATTCAGCAGCAAATTTTGTTTTCTAAAGAGAGTTTTCACGATAATTTGCATATTGTAAATGGAGTATTTTATTGTAAAAGGAGCTATTTTGGCATCATGATTTGAAAAGCAGCGAATTATGTGCATGAACTTTGTTTAATCACAGTTCATGGAAAACAAAGGAGCAAATGAACTTTACAGGAAGCTTCCATAATTGGCAAAGGTTGCCTCTTGGTTTAATGAGTTATCTTTTTTTTTTTTTTTTTGAGTTGGGAGTCTCACTCCATTGCCCAGGCTGGAGTGCAGTGGTACACTCCCGGCCACCCCAGCATCGACCTGCTGTGCTTCTGCGATCCTTCCGCCTCAGCCTTCCAAGTAGCTGGAACTACAGGCTCATGCTACCACACCTGGTTAATTTTTGATTTATTGTAGAGACAAAGTCTCGCCAAATTGCCCTGGCTGGTCTTGAACCCATGGGCTCAGGCAATCCACTTATCTTGGCCTCCCAAAGTGCTGGGGTTATAAGCTGTGCCACCGAGCCCAGCCTAATGAGTTATCTTAAAGTGAGTTCTAACTTTAATTATCTAATAATTTTACCTTTTGAAACTATCTGAGAAATATCCCACAAACATACCAGAACTCAGCAGATAATATTGTCATCTTTATGACCTTGGAGCAAAATGTTTGACTGTAAACTTGTACTTCCTTGGCCAGTTCATTCAGTTGGAATGTTGATCAATTTAAAATTCTTCATTTTTTTTGTTTATTAAACCTTAAGGCAGAATGGCACCAATCATGTGCCTTTTTTTTTTTTTTAAGTCAAAATCTTACTCTGTTACCCAGGCTGGAGTGCAGTCGCACACTCACAGTTACTGCAGTCTTGACCTGCTGGGCTCAGGCAGTCCTTCCGCTTCAGCCTTCCAAGTAGCTGGAACTACAGGCATGTGCTACCATGCCTGGCTAATTTTTTGATTTATTGTAGAGATAAGGTCTCACCAAGTTGTCCAGGCTGGTCTCGAAGCCCTGGGCTCAGGCAATCCTCTTGTCTCTGTCTCCCAAAGTGCTAGAATTACAGGTGTGAGCCACTATGCCCAGCTGCATGTGCTTTTCACTATATATATATTAAAAAACAACTTTAAAGTTGTTATAGCTGTAGAACTTTGCTTCATTTTTTTTTCCCTTCAGATTAGGTATTTGTAATAGAAAAAGTCACAATCTTGAAGACTATGAAAGATTATTATTGTTATTGTTTTTATAAAGTTCCGAAAGGTTATGTTTTGTTACTTTTTTTTTTATTTTTTTGAGTTGGAGTCTGTCACCCAGACTGGAGTACAGTGCCGCTCCCGGCCACCGCAGCCTCGACCTGCTGGGCTCTGGCAATCCTTCCACCTCAGCCTTCCAAGTAGCTGGACCTACAGGCGCGCGCTACCATGCCCGACTAATTTTTTTGATTTTTTGTAGAGATGAGGTCTCGCCAAGCTGCCCAGGCGGGTCTCGAACCCGCGGGTTCAGGCAATCCACTCACCTCAGCCTCCCAAAGCACGGGATTACAGGCTGAGCCACCGAGCCCGGCTCATGTTGTTGTTATAATTGTCTATTTTTCCAAGGAATATGGGCTATAATGCGGTCTTTTATCATTACTTTAGTTAAGAGGAATTCAGAATTGATATTAAGAAGTAGATATTGCATAATCCACATAAAGAGATGTGCTTCTGTGGTCATCTCTGCCTTCAGTGGTCCAGCTCCTCCTCACCATCCACACTGGCGTTTCCTGAGCCCAGCACTGTCATCCTTGTGGTTATGGCCGTGGTCTTCTTCTCAATACTGTAGCCATCTTGATCACTTTCTGACCTGAGCCAGGCCATGCCTCTCCCAGGCTAAGATGCTATGATGCTTTCCTGTTGCACTCTGAGAAAAGCTGAAGACCTAACAGTGGTTTCCAGGGTGCCTCACTCTACTCCAGTCACGCTGGCTTTTTGCCCCCTCTGGAATGTGCAGAGCATGTTCTCTCCTTGGGGTCTTCACTTTCCCAGAGGATGCTCCTGGGAGTCTCTCCAGCCTTGTTCCTGACTGAGTCCTCCACTCCTCTTTGTGCCTCTTCTGGGCCACATTTTCAGTGCTGCCTGCCTGCCTACCTGCTGCCCTCATCTCAGTGCTCCTGGCTACCCTTCTATTGCTCTTCTTTCCCCCGTAGCATTATCATCGTTGGACATACTATGCACTTTATTTCTCTGTACTGTTTATTGTTTATATTTTTGTTGTTTAGCTCCTCTTAGGGCAGGGATTTTTGGGTTTTGTTTGTTCACTGGTTTTTCAAGGCACCTTGAAAAGTGCCTTGCACATGATAGGTGCCTAATAAGTACATATCAACATTGAATTCTTTAGTCAAGTTGGTGTAGGTGTAGATGTATGTAAAGGAATGACAAGCCAGCCTTCAGTCACTGTGTGAGTGCTACTGATCTTCCTGTGCTTTCTTTAACTTTTTGTTTTTCCTGGAGTTCTAACTTTGATTCCCTGTTTACTCCTACCTCCCTAAACTTTCTTGTGGGAAATACAGGTATAGAATTCTCTCCTTTAATGTGCTCTGGTCTCCTTCCAACCAATGTAGAAGCAAAAGCTGTTAGTTAGCATATTCTTTCAAATCTTTGTATTCTGTTTTCCAGTTTATACCAGTGCATTACCTACTCCAAAGGTAGAAGCTTTGTGGACCCTTTGAGCTCTTGGTGTCCCTGGTCTCCACTAGGAGACCAATAGGAGGGTTTTATCTGTCCATGTTATCTATAAAATTTTCTACAATCTCCCTATTCCCTTTTCTACTTCTGTGTTATTCTTCCCTGGCCTATTCTAGGGCTTCTTCTGTTTCCCTTTATTCTGTTCTCTCCCTGATCAAGTCTGTCCTGTTTTTGTAAGATGTACAACTCATATCTGATTCTGTCTCCTTTTTATTTAAAAATTCATGATGATTCTTCCTTATGTGTAATGTAAGGTAAAAGTTATTAATAGGGAATTAAGTCTTATACACAAGCAGGTGTCAACCTTTTACTGAAAAGAATATAAACTCTTGTTTCTAACTTTGTAGTCATTATTTTGTTATAGATGTTTAGTTAAGAAAGTGTTCCATGATAAAATGTTTGGAAAATAATGGACTAAACAAAGTTAAGTTTTTTTTTTTTCTTTGAGTTGGAGTCTCACTCTGTCGCCCAGACTGGAGTGCAGTGGCACACTCCTGGCCACTGCAGCCTCGACCTGCTGAACTCTAGCGATCCTTCCGCCTCAGCCTTCCAAGTAGCTGGAACTACAGGCGCGCGCTACCACGCCTGGCCAATTTTTTTTTTTTATTTATTGTAGAGATGCAGTCTCGCCAAGTTGCCCAGGCGGGTCTCGAACCCGCGGGCTCAGGCATTCCACTCACCTCAGCCTCCCAAAGTGCTGGGATTACAGGCTGAGCCACCGAGCCTGGCTTATTTTGTTTTTGTAAAGCTTAAACCATTTAATGTTCAAATTTGCAATGTCAGCTGTCAAGAAAGTGATATTTGATATATATGCTATATTGTATATAGTACATAGATGTGTAAAATACTTTATTTTGCAAATAATCATGGAGGCACATATTAGGTACCAATACAATTCTAGATGCAATAGTGAACGAAACAAGCAAAAATTTTGGCACATATGGAATTTACAGTCTACTGGAGAATATGGACGATAAATAGAACAAAATACGAAAATGTGTAGTATAAGGAATGGTGCTCTGTGCTAAGGAGGAAAAAAGGAGCATGAAGGGGGAGGTAGGAGTGCTGGCTGAGGGGTGGGTGCTGTGGACAGGGTGGCTGGGAACTGAGAATGACCTCCTTGAAAAGGGAGTGTCTGAGTGAAGAGATTTATTGTGTTATCCTTTAATAGTTGTGGAAATCAGGTAGAAATCGTGAGTTATATGTGTTTTTTACCTTATGAAAAATTGTAGCATTACATAAAGCATTAAACAGAAAGATAATTAAAGCCACTGTTAAAGTAATATCTATACTTCTCTCTGTAAATTAGTGCTAATGATCAGTATAACTCACACTATTTCAGATTTGGAATTTAACTTGCGTTCATTTATTACAAAGTCAATACTCAGCTTAAAAATTAAAAAGATTAGTAATTATAAGGTTTTCAAAGAAAAGTACTAATGTTATGACCCACCTAACATCATATGGTTTCAGGAATGCCATGAAAATGATTTTTTTTACCTTATATTTATAGTATATAGATAGCTTATTCTTCTTACTACTGTTAATTAATACTTTTGTAGTAATTATGGAATGCTTTAAATATACATTATTCTTCTGAATTTAAAAGATCAAGCTTTTAAAAAAATAATTTAAAAGTATAATAGAACTGACTTGCACTTTCATAAATGTCTTTAGTAAAATATATTTTAAAAGATCATCAAAGATAGTTTTTTTGAAAACATTTTGTTTCTCTGTGGAATACATAATTCCATACGGCTTTTCAGCCTCTGTTTTCTAAATAAAGTTTGATCATAGTTATACTCTCAGAGGTTGTTTTTTTTCCTATAAAGGGGTGATTGTCCTTGAGAACAGATTCACTAGCAGTTTACATCTCAGGTATGCCGAATGTTATGCAAACTAGTCAAAAGAAAACACAACAAATACATGGCAAATCTAAGTTCATCATCAGATAAGAAATGTAAAGTGTAATATAGCTCTCTGGAATGTTGGTTATAGGTGAGTAACAGATGTAAATAGAAACATTTCAGCTCCGAGATGAATTTTTTATGACATAGCGGTAACCTTGTTAATGAAGTGAGAAGTAGGTCAGAATGTACTACAGTGAAACTTAGAAGTTGGAGGGTGTGTTTGAAGGTTCAGAGTTATTATTGCCTTTGACAAATTTCTATGTCATCCAATGCATGGAAGTAGATATTTTATCTATTGAGAATGGATACCTTTCCTCTATGTTCCAGTAATATGGAAACATGTCACCTCTCTTACAAAATGTTTGTGTTTTTTTTTTTTTTGAGTTGGAGTCTCACTCTGTCGCCCAGACTGGAGTGCAGTGGCCGCTCCCAGCCACCACAGCCTCGACCTGCTGGGTTCGGCGATCCTTCCGCCTCAGCCTTCCAAGTAGCTGGAACTACAGGTGCACGCTACCACACCTGGCTAATTTTTTGATTTATTGTAGAGATGAGGTCTCAC
>CAUYQG010075099.1:0-19074 GCA_963574415.1 Tarsius wallacei | reverse complement strand
AGTTGGTGGAAACTGCTAGGGGAGGGAGGGGCATACCTCATCAACAAGGGTACCTGCATAATCAATGTTTGTATACATAACCCTGAATTGTACCCCACATCTTTAAACAAATAAATAAATTTTTTAAAAAAGACAATGGGTGTTGGATTTTGTCTAATGCCTTTTTAACAGCCAAGAATACAATGATATGATTTTTCTTTTTTGTTCTATTAATATGGTTAGCAGTAGTAATAGATTTCATGATGTTGAGCCATCATTTAAAACATTTTTTAAAGTTTTAGCTGGGAATGGTGGCTCTCGCCTGTAATCCCAACACTTTGGGAGACCAAGGCAAGAGTATTGCCTGAGCCCAAGAGTTCGAGAC
Organism: Tarsius wallacei; assembly: GCA_963574415.1. Lineage (NCBI taxonomy): Eukaryota > Metazoa > Chordata > Mammalia > Primates > Tarsiidae > Tarsius > Tarsius wallacei. The sequence goes on along the minus strand of CAUYQG010075099.1, from coordinate 18,710 downwards.
CAGCTTGGGCAACTTGTCAAGACCTTGTCTCTACAATAAATCAAAAAAATCAGCGGGGCATGGTCGTGCACATCTGTAGTTCTAGCTTCTTGGAAGGCTGAGGCAGAAGGATCGCCTGAGCTCAGCAGTGTTGGCAGTGGGCGTGGCACTGCACTCCAGCCTGGGCGACAAAGTGAGACCCCAACTCCAAAAAAATAAAATAAAATAAAGTTTTACCATCCCAAATAGATGAGGGTACTTGGGTATGGACTCCAGCAGTTTGGAGAATGAGAATATTCAGATAAGAATGTCTGTTAGCAAACAAGATTCAGGGCATTCCTCCTTTGGGTCCCCTCCCGCTGTGAGGAGCTTTTCTGTCTTCTAATAAGTTCCTAATAAAAATAAATAAAAAATTAAAAAACCAAGATTCAGAGACTGCCTCGGAACTGTCTACTCGTCTATGCGGATCTCGCAAAGTGTGACTTCAAGCGCGATGCCAGAATCGAGCACAGGCCCTCACCTGGGGAGAGTTCACCATTGCTAGTTGGGAAACTGTTCTGAGAATGACTCCTGCATCTGGGAAATCACGATGTGTCTTCAGGAGAATGTGCAGTGTCTTCTAACAACCCATTATAATGCAAACTAGGGCTACTATGAGCTACTTTGTTAATGAGAATGACAAAAACGGTATATTGAAAAGCTGGATACCTGTGAGACCTTAAATTGTGTCTCCTTCAGCTGGATTCCTGTGAGACCTTAAATTGTGCTGCTTATGGTACAATAAAGTGTGGAACAGCAACAACAACAAGATTTATATGTTGGTTCTAAAAAATGCATTTAGATTCTGAAATAGTTCATAATTAGAAGGTGTTATGATATTCTAGAAAGAGCATGGGCTTTATGACAAGACAGATCTGATTTCAAACCCTAGCTCTGCCGTATTTCAACAATTTCTCATCTGTAATTTGGTCCAGAGTCTCTTAGTACAGAAAAGGGGTCTTACAGGACAGAGTGAGGCGTGGCAGATTTGAGAGATGAGTTCCAATGTTACTAACTCATGCGACTGTTGTCAAGATTATGTCTGGAGCTTGTGTCTGTTCGGTGCGATGCTCATTATTTATAGACCTGAAGGTTGTGTGTAAAATCTACAGTGAGCCTGAGGTTCCTCCTAATCTATCCATTCATGGAGATAACATTTAAATGTCCATGAGATGAAATGTTTGTTTTAAATGATCATACATATGTGGTTAGAACAGAAAGTAGGTGTGATTGGAACACGTTCAAGATTCTATCTAATTCACACATGACTGCATTCCAACCTACTCCCACACAAAATACACTTTTAAATCTCTTGCCTAGCCTGAGAGCCTTATAGATCTTTCAGAAGATTAGCTTTTAAGACTTACTCAGAAGTCAGTGTTTGTAAAAGGCTTTTGGGGGGAGGAGGAAAGAGCTGGATTTTTAAAGCGCAAAGGAGTTTTGTCCTGGATATACCACAAATTGCTCTAACTTGTGTTCCTCGTCAAATGAGCAAATCATGATACTTTTTATTTCATTTTGTAAAGATATCGGGTTTTGTGGAAATAAATGGTAATTGATAGTTGTTAACTTTTAATGTTTCCATACTAATAATCCTTTTAGGCCCCTGTAAATTCTTTGTTCCTCAAATCATATAAAGTAGCTCAAACAGTTAACCTGAAAATTCAAGATGGAAAACATTCCTGGCATAGTAAGGTCAAGTTTTACACACATAGCAAAAGTTGCAGATGATGGCTCCTATCTGGATGTCAAGGTCATAGGTCTCTCACGTTTTAAAACATGAATTCCCCTTCAGAGAGCAACATTTCGCTGCCTACCCTTCAGATTCCAGAACCCATCTCTCAGGTCCGGCTACCTTTCACTCTATCCGGTAAGACCCCTTCACAGTGCTAGAAGAATCTCTGTATGCTCGAACCAGATGTTTCCCTCCAGGGCTCTGCTTTAAGTTGGTAAGGCAATATTTCCTGCCCTTTGTTTTCTTCTTATTTTTCATACGTCTACTCTTTATCATAATGTTGTTTTGGTGTTTCTGATTCTTGATGAGACACCACTGTCAGTTCAGGCTTATGCTGAGTTTCAACAGCTGTGACATGTCTAAACTGCATTATCTTGAAAGCGTTGGCTCTAGTGAAAATGAGAAAGCAGCCAAATTAATAAAACAAAACATTTCAAAGGGTTCCTATGGATACATCCTGAAACTAGGAAGTACATGCCGGGTTGAGTTGACTCATTCGGCCTATAATACTCTCTTCTGCACGCTGCATCTTTTGTGTACAAAATGCACACAATTGGAGCATCTGATGATTGCAAGCACATCCCCAAAGGTGTGCCTTTTTGCCTATAAAACGCATTCTTAAATGGGGTTATTGTGTCTGAAGTGATTTATTACAATCTTCAGAGATAAAATATAAATACCATACTAAGGGTGTGGAAACCAAGGTCCAAAATGATACATTTTATGTACAGGAGTAATCAGAAAATAATGAGTATGCATTCTAATAAGGGAAAAGTCACTAGAGCAGATTGAAAAGACTTCCTTTTATTGCAAGTCGATCCTGTGCAGAGCTGAACTCGGGCAATAATAATGTGATGCCACGATTCTTTGCATCTGATTTTATGAGGTCTTTATGTGTCCAGTGTGACTTTCCTCTTTATATATTCATGTTTTAGTTTTAGTATATTGGCTTTGAGTTTGATTTTTTTTTTTTTTAATGAGGTAAATCTTCAGGGCATGAATGTAAACACCGCTGTAGAGCCCTTGAGTTATGAGTGGTGGGCAGGAGCAGGGAGGAGTCAGGCAGGGAAGAATATATTCTGAAGTGAAGGTCAGCTTATTTTCACTGAAAAACAAAATGCTAGCCCGGCATGGTGGTTCATGCCTGTAATCCCAGCACTTTGGGAGGCCGAGGCGGGCAGATTGCCTGAGCCAGGAGTTTGAAACCAGTTCGGGCAACATGGCAAGACCTCGTCTCTACAATTAAAAAAGGAAAGAAAGAAAGAAAATGCTTTTTTATCTCCATAGATAGGGTGACTTTTTTCTCCTAGGTTATTTGCCTGTACATGACCCTTTTTGTTAGCTCGTCATCTTTTTCCTTTATATTTTCTAAGAGCTTTGCCTGTAATACACATTGGAAATATTTTTCTTACTTTGTGATTTGCTTTTCAGTTTTGTATGTAATTTTTTGTACATTCAGGAATTTAAAGTTTTCATGTAGTCAGATAAGTGAATATTCTCCTTTGGGTTTCTGCCTTTGGTGTTTTTCAGTACTCCAAGATTGCATCTATATTTATGTTTGTATTCACGAATTCCATGGTTTCAATTTTTATATGATCCGTTCTTAAGATCTACTTGGAATTTGTTTTGATGTAAAATAATAGTACTCATCTGGGCTATACCTTAGAATCACATGAGGAAAAGAACACATTCATGCCTAGATTTCATCCCAGACTAATTCATTGAGAATCTCTGAGGGTGGGGTCTGGCCACTGTACTGTTTTAGAATGTCAGTAGGTGTTTTGTGATTTACAACCAGAGTCAAGAACCACTCACAAAGGGTCAGGTAGAAATTCAACATTTTCTTTTTCTAAATTGTTCCAATGTACCCTGCAAAGATGTTTTTGAAGAATACTTATGTACAAACAGTCATGATAAAAATGAGCATAAGTTAAAAATATATCAATTTTATATATTCCAATACTTTCTGATTCCAGTTTTGCACTGCTATATGTGTAAAATCCTATGTAAGAGACTGAAAAAATGCATCCTAACCTTTTTTTTTCAACCTTTAAATTTTTTATTTTAAAGATGTGGGGTACAATTCAGGGTTAGGTATACAAATATTCATTATGCAGGTACCCTTGTTGATGAAGTGTGTCCCCATTCCCCAGGCAGATTTCCACTACTGCCAATCCCATTTCCCCAGTCCCCGCCCCACAACCCCCCCAGCCCCACTACTGCCAATCCTATCATAGTATTACAATAGTTGCTCAAGGCCCACTTAGGAGTGAGAACATGTGATACTCAGTTCTTTGTTTCTGTGAAAGACCACTCAGTATTATAGACTTTAAGTCCTTCCGGGTTGCCACAAAGTTCCTGATTTTGTTCTTCTTTATGGCTGTGTAATATTCCATTGTGTATATGTACCACTTTTTTTTTTATCCAGTCCTCTTTTCATGGGCAGCACGATTGGTTCCCTGTTCTTGATATTGTGAACAATGTTGTGATAAATATACATGTGCAGGAATCTTTTTTATAGAGCGATTTGAGTTCTTCCAGGTATAGTCCCAGTAGGGGGATTGCGGGGTCATATGGAAGGTCAATTTTTTGAACTTTTAGAAATCATCAAACTGTTTTCCACAGAGGCCGTACTAGTTTACACTCCCACCAGCAGTGTAGAAGTGTTCCCTTTTTGCCACATCCTCTCTAGCATCTGTTATTTTTGAGTTATTGACGATGGCCGTCCTGACGGGAGTTAGGTGGTATCTCAGTGTAGTTTTAATTTGCATCTCCTTGATGATTAGTGATGAAAAAGATACCTGCACACGTATGTTTATTGCAGCATTGTTCACAATAGCAACAACCTGGAACCAACAATGCTGTCCATCAAAAGAGGACTGGATTTAAAAAATGTGGTACATATACACGATGGAATACTATGCAGCTATAAAAAGGAACAAAATCATGAATTTTGCAGCAACCTGGCTGGAACTAGAGTCTATAATACTGAGTGATATTTCACAGCAACAAAGATCTGAATATCACATGTTCTCATTCATAAGTGGACCTTGAACATCTATCATAATACTATAAGAAAAGGATCGACAGTGGTGGGAATCTATTGGGGGGGCAGGGAGGGCAAGGGTGGTGGGATTAACGGTAGTCAATATCTGTCTGGGGGCGGGGGGACACCCCTTATCAACAAGGGTGCCTGAACTATGCATATTTGTATACCTAACCCTTAACTGTACCCCACAATTTTAAAATAAAAAATATGTTAAAAAAACAAAAAAAACCCAAAGTGTTTGCCATCAGTTGGGAACTCCCAGCACCTTTTAAGACGCTTAACACCCGCTCTCTTTGAAGTCTGCCACCCACGAGTCTTCATCTACATATCAAGAAACTCAACTTCCTCATCATTCTTCAAGCCTCCCATCTGTTATACTGATTTCAAAATTCCTTAGCTAAGAGCCTGACTCTTGCTAGTTAGAAAATCTTTGAACCTACCTATAACCTGCAACTTCCCCTTCCCCCTTGGAAATGCCCTGCCTCCTGGACCAAACAACGTAAACCTCACGTGTAGTGATGTATGGTTTTCTGTAACTTCTGTCTTTCTAAAATGTATATAACCAAGCTGCAGTTCAACCATGGCAGGTGCACGTTCTCCGGTCCTCCTGGGGATGGAAGTTGCAGGTTATAGGTAGGTTCAAAGATCCTTCCTCCACCTTAGCCTCCTGAGTAGCTGGGACTACAGGTTTGTGCCACCACACCCGGCTATTTTTTTTTTTTTTAATAGAGATGATTCTCCATGTTGCCCAGGCTGGTCTCGAACTTCTGGGCCCAAGCAATCCTCTTGCTTCAGTCTCCCACAGTGCTGGGATTACAGGTGTGAGCTACCATGCCCAGAGGGAAGAGGCTGAAATTATTAAACTTCAGAAGTTTGAAGGTTATGACCCTAGCAGGTGAAACTCAGACCTCCAAAGAGGCGGTTGCAAACTTGCTTTGATTGATTGTTGCCACTCGAATGGACTTCTTCCACAGTGAAGAAGTGAGGCTGGTGCACGTAGGTAGGAACAGGAATAAGAAGCAAACAGGAAGTAACATCAGGAACAAGCCTTTTCCTCCTCCCCTGATGTAGTAGTTTCTACCTAGCACCCATGATTGGCAGAGCCAAACAAAACCATCTGGCAAAGCAGAACTGTAGTTTGTGGAGTCCCAGCACCAACAGCAAGAAGCCGAGGATAGAAGGGTGGGTTTGAGGCTGAAAGACCATAACTTAATAATGCAAAATCCACCCCTCTGGCTACTCAGCACACACACATCTTTCTATGCATACTTATCTTGCAAACAACAGCTCTATGTTTTCACCCACACATGCAACATTTTTTATATAAATGAAGGTGTTCTCATCCTTTCTCAAAATGAGGAGCCCAAAGTTCCAACAATAAAAGCATTCATATCCATAAGCAGTCACATTTTCTCTGGGCTGTAATAATTACTCCCCAAATTCAGCCATTGTTCCATCTGAATATGTGGTGACCCAAAGACCAAAATTGTACACGTAACTGACAACAAAACTTGTGTAAAATAATAAGGGAAAGCAAATGAGGGAAAATAAATGTGTATTTACATATATAGAAATGCACACCTATTTATACAAGCAGAAACTATATATGAGGCAGTCACTATTTGATAACTAGTCATGAGGTCTTTGTTTTTAATTTCCTTTTTGTCACTACCAATTCCATGTTTCTTTTGTTCTCGGTCATAATGTCAGCAGATTCATGTTTTCTAACCTGGTAGGAGGCACCAAACCTTCATTTCTGAAGGATATAAACCTTCAGCAGACTTGCCTTTTTTGGGCAGAGAAATTTCTGGGCTCCAAACCTTCATTCCTTGGTTTTAAACACAGTTCTCCTTGGTTCCATGTGGGCAGCAGCCCAATTTCCTCCTGGTAATCAGGATCAAGACTTCCAGCCAGTCAAGCAACTCCATCTTGGCCTGCTGGGTCACTAGCATGAAGAACCCAAAATAACCAGGTGGAGGTGTTAACTTCTAATTCAAAAGAACCATCATTGTGTCCCCTGGTAAAAACATGTTTCCCTTTGAACCAAGTCTTCTAAATTGACAAAACTCAAAGCAAAAGGTGCCGAGGGGACTGTATGCAATTTCATACACCATTCTTGGCTCTCTGTGTTCTGACTATGGAGATAGCACCAAAGAGCGATCACTGAGCTAAAGAATAATCTGCATCCTGTAAAATAGAACCCTGTTCTCCAGAGTATTGCCTCCAAACTAGCACTATCCCTGAGTCTTCGGTAGGTTATTCTACCATCCTACCAAGTCCACTGTTTCTAGGTGACAGTACAGGAAGACTTGTGGATGCCATGGACATGAGCCTTTTGAGTGCTTCTTCTACTCTGAGTCGAGTTCCCTGAGAAGCAGTAACAGTTGCATAATGCCATAACAATGAGGGTGGCACCCACAGGCTCAACACTGTGATGCTGGCAGTGTATTATAAACAGGGAAGACCAACCCACATCCAGAATACACATCTATTCCAGCTGGGCGTGATGGCTCACACCTGTCACCCCAGAACACTGAGAGGCAGAGGCAAGAGGATTGCTTGAGTCCAGGGGCTTGAGATCAACCTGGGCAACTTGGTGAGACCTCGTCTCTACAATAAATCAAAAAATTACCTGGGTATGGTGGCACGCACCTGTAGTTCCAGCTACTTGGAAAGCTGAGACAGAAGGATCACCTGAACCCAGCAGGTCGAGCCTGCCAGGATGGCCATGAGCATGCCACTTCACTCCAGCCTGGGTGACAGAGTGAGACTCCAACTCAAATAAATAAATAAATAAATAAATAAATTCCAAGGAGGATAATTCCTGTCTCCTCCATGTAATCAGTTTGCCACCAGGTACCCATCTAGCCCCCTAGAGAGTCTTGGCATATCAAGGGCTCAGCACTGCTCTCTGATATTGGCAGATTGGGCACTCAGGACTGATGTCCACATCAGGTTTGGTGAGGGGAAGTCCACGTTACAAGTCCATGAGTAGCCTCCATCTCCGCCTCCTTGCCCACCTTATACATCACCCCATGAGACTCTAGCTAAAAAAAATGTTTAATTATAAATTGACAAATTATAATTGCATATATTATGGGGTACATGATATTATAAACACAATATGGAATAACTAAATAAACCTAATTAACATGTTCATCACCTCAAATACTTATCATTTTTGGGGGTGAGAACATTTGAAATTTACTCTAAGTGATTTCGAAATATACATTATTATTTACAATATTCACTGTGTAGTGCAACACATCTCAAAGGGGGAAAAAAATCTTCTAAGCGAGGCTTTGTACCCTTTGGACCATCATCTCATTCTTCCTCCATTCCCCACTGCTACCCCCTGGCAACTACCATTCTATTCTCTGCTTCTTTGCATTTGCCAGTACCATATTGTCTTAATTACTATGGCTTTGTAGTATAGTTGAAAGTCACATAGTGTGATACTTGCAGCTTTGTGCTTTTTGCTCATGATTGCCTTGGCTATTTGGGTTTTTGTTTGTTTGTTTGTTTTGAGTTGGAGTCTCATTCCCTTGCCCAGGCTGGAGTGCAGTGGCACACTCACAGCCACCCCAGCGTCGACCTACTGGGCTCAGGTGATCCTTCCGCCTCAACTTTCCAAGTAGCCGGAACTATAGGCACATGCTACCACACCAGGCTAATTTTTTGGGGGGGGATTTATTATACAGATGAAGTCTTACCACGTTGCCCAGACTGGTCTCGAATCCGTGGGCTCAGGCAATCCTCTTGCCTCGGTCTCCCAGAATGCTGGGATTACAGGTTTGAGCCACCACGCCTGGCTGGCTATTTGGGTTTTTATGTAGTTCCATGTAAGTTATGTGATGTTATGCCAGAGTCAGGTTGGAGAACCAGGCATGATTCTCCATACCTCTTAGGAATTTGGATGAGAGGAAAAAAGGTCAAGTTGAGTCTTCGTAGGTAAAGTCTCGTATTTTGTTTTCCTGTTCACGTTGGGCTTTGGTTTGCTCTGGCAGAAACCTAAAGCACCAAGACTGTCTCAGCATCATGGCCTCTCTATTAGGACTGTTAAAAACACTTGGGATCATCCCTTCTCCTTTGGCGCTTGGGCTTTCTGATGAAATTTGCACCTTTGCAGAGATATGCCTTCCCCGCAGTCCCAGGGCTTGCCACCGCTGCCCATGCCTCCAGGGTGCACTTCTATCCCTCCCCAGGCCCTTCCTTGCTGTTGGCCTTAGCTTAGGGGCTGCCTGCTGGGCCGTCTTTCCTGCCTCCTAAGCCAGGTTAGGGGTTTCTTCTCTGTGCTTCCACGTCCACTGGACTTACCATGGCACTTAACACTCTATGGTGAAATTGCTTAAGTGGAGTAGTGCGAAACTGCCAGGGGAGTAGGGGGAGTGACATGTCGTCAATACGGGTACCTGATCTCAAACTAGGTGATGTGGGGAACAAAGTAAGACCCAAACTTTACCTGTACAATGACCATTTGTATACCTAACCCTGAACCGCACCCCATATCTTTAAAATAAAAATTTTAAAAGAACAAAATGAAATTGCTTATTAAGCGACTGGTGTTTAATGGTCAGTATTTCTTAACCCGTTTTTATGATCGCTTGCCTAAGGAGTTTTTTTAGACATTTTGCTCCTAATTGCCACATGCCTCCCCTTGAAATTTTAATGCCACGTATATGCTGTGTATCTGTTTATGTTCTGCATGTATATCTGTGTGTTGTTTAAAAAAAAATTTTCTTCCCCTGCCAGAACCACTTCCACACCCCTCTGGGTGATATCACCTTCCTCTTCTGGGTTCCCTCTCATGAGACAGCTTAGGGCACAAGCTGTGTCTTGCTCTTTGTTGAGTTTCCAGAGCTTAGCATGCTACTTATCTGGTAAATATGCAATAAACATTTGTAACAAGTGAGTTTGTAACAACTTTCAAAAGGAGACCAAAAAGTTCATAGATCAAAGCAGATAGGTTTGCCTTGATGACTGGGGAAGACAGAATAGGTGAAAAGTTAGTAGAAAGGTCTCTTGTTATTATCTTGTCAGGAAAAAAGTGACTAGACATTTCATGTGTCAACTGTGGAGTTAGAGTGAAAATAAGGACATTAACTCAAGATAGAGTGGGTTCATTTGGGAAGGAACACTGAGCAGGACCTGGTAAAAGAGGAAACAGTCTCTGGGGTGATATTGAGCAGTTGGGAAGATATCTTCAAGGTTTAGTAAAAACAGGTCCAAATAAAAACCAAAATGCTACAAACAAAAATGGGACACCAGTGAAATTTGAATTTCAAATAAAGAAATGAGTATATGTAGCATTTTTTTTTTGAGTCGGGTTCTCATTCTGTTGCCCAGGCTGGAGTACAGTGCCACACTCATGGCCACCGCAGCCTCGACTTGCTGGGATCAGGCGATCCTTCCACCTCAGCCTTCTGAGTAGCTAGCACTACAGTCATGCGCTACCACACCTGGCCAATTTTTTGATTTATTATAGAGATGAGGACTCGCCAAGTTGTCCAGGCTGGTCTTGAACCCCTGGGCTTAGGCAATCCTCTCGCCTCGGTCTCCCAAAGTGCTGGGATTATAGGTGCGAGCCACTGTGTCTGGCTGTGTATAGCATTTTTATTTTTAGCATGTCCCAAAGAATATACTAAATGAATGCATATTCACACACATACATAGATGCACAGAGGGTGCCAAAAAACTGTATTAAAATTGTAATACCCGCCAGGTGTGGTGACTCAAGCCTGTAATCCCAGTACTTTGGGAGGTTGAGGTGAGGGAATTGTTTGAGCCCATGGGTTCAAGAATGGCCTGGGAAACTTGGCAAGACCTCATCTCTACAATAAATCAAAAAAAATAGCTGAGTGTGGTAGCACATGCCTGTAGTTCTGGCTACTTGGAAGGCTAAGGTGGAAGGATCGATGCTGGGGTGGCCGTGAGCATCCCACCACACTGCAGCCTGGGCAAATGGATTAAAACACCAACTCAAAAAAAAAAAAAAAGTAATATTCCACATATACCAATAACAAAAGATGATTACAAGTCTCATTTGACTTCTGTAATTACAAGAGGTACTCACAGTGGCTCCCATCAGTGTCCAGACACTTCTGATGATGGTGAATGATTGCAGGAATTGCTGCTGTATGAGGTCTCCTGAGTCTTCCCTTGTGCACATCACATAGCACCCTGCATCTCACATTCGTCACAAATGTGCACAGTTGTTAGGCATGTTGGAGGTTCTGTTGCATACTCATGTCTCCATTGTCATTGTACTTCCACAACATTCTCAAATTTCATATACAACTTCAAAATGGTCTTGCACTCCTTGAATGACAACTGAACTTCTGTTTTCTTTGACTGTCCTGCCTGTCGCATGGTAATGGGAGCGTTCATTTGATGAACGCCATCTTTTGAGCAAACGTTGCACTACACATTACTACCGTCATTCAATTCAACTTCAAAAAGTCATACACAGATAACATCATTTGAAATGTGTCTGCATTTTTTTGGCACCTCCGGTCTATGGAAAAGTTAATTAGCCTTTTTAAAGTCTGTGTTTTTTATCGGTAAAAATGGGATGATAATAATAGTATCTACCTCATTTTGGTTGCTTTGAGGTTTTAAATAAAATATACTAACAAAGTATTTTGCAGGACACCTAATATATAGTAGACACTCATTATCCTGGGCACAGATAAAACAGGGGTGTAGGCAGATTTTATTTAATTAAAACAGTTCAGTTTTTAACTCATTTAAACATTAAAATCATGTTAAATTTCTTGTGGAAAGTGAGTTTTACTAGCGGCTTTATTCATAACTAACAACTTGGAAGCATTCGAGATGTCCTCCGTTAGGTGAATGGGTATGTCTCAATGAAATTGCTTTCTGTGATGAAAAGGAAATGTGCTACGAAGCCATGAAAGAACAAGAAGAAAGCTTACATGCACATTGCTAAGTGAAAGAAAGCAATCTGAAAAGGCTACATACTGAATGACTCCAACTCTATGACATTCTGGAAATTACAAATCAGAGAGACATAAGAAGATCTGTGGTTGCCAGGGGTTCATGGGGCAGGGAAGAATGAATGGCAGATCACAGAGGAACAGAAATTATATTGAATAGGTAGTTCTGTAATTTATTTGGACTTTTAGCATCCAGAAAGCTGGGATTCTTGCTTTTCTGAAAGAATAAATCATTATGCCAGTACACAGCTTCGTGACTCAAAAGACGGTCCTTGAGAGCTTCGCCTGGAACGTGTGAGAAATGCAGAATCTCAGGGCCCTGTGGAGGAGATGCTGCCTGCATCTGCCTTTTAACAAGACTCGGTGGTTTCCATGCACTTCAGCAGCAGCAGGACAGCAGTCTGGAAGATGAGCATGATGCCAGGTGGGCTTGGTGCACCCTATCTGTCACACACCTTCTTCCGACTCTACTGCAGCCAGCAAGGTACCTAATGCTAGCAAGCCTCGGTTTTCCTATTTACAACACAGTGGAGAAGGAACAGCCACCTCAAAATGTTATTAGGATGAAATGATGTAAGCTTGGCATAATGCTGGGCAAATAAAAAGTAGTCAATAAACGTTAACAATGAATATCCCCAACAACGTCAGTGGTAGCAAAGGCCTAGGAAGAATTTGAACTTCTTATTTAGAGCTTTACCTTTTTAATTTCCAAAATGTTTTTTTTTTTCCCTTTAGGAAGATGGAAGAAAGAAAGAGAAGAAGGGAGCTATAAGGATGGGGGAAGAAAGAAGGAAGAATAGTCTTATTCCTTAAAGGAACAGGCATGTGAGAGTCACTCCTCAAATAGCTGAATTGTTTCTTTGTGAAAATACTTGGCATTGTTCTCTTGGAGCTCCATAGAAACCAAAGGTCTCAATCTGCTACAGATCAACCCACCTAATGAACTCATTTACTACTCATTTAGTCCAAATGACTCGTTGCTAGTGAGCGACTACGTCGAACAGAGAGAAATATCAAGGTCCTCTTCCAGGCCTATTAGCAGCAAAAGTGCCAACGTGTCTCAGCATCAGACACAGTTACTTGGCACTGGTTCCAGTTTTGGATCCTATTAGTTCCAGAAGACATGTAGTACTAAAATTATTCCTTTAAAGTGAGCAGCTTGGAAAGTAGAATTTTACCTTATCTAAACTGGACTCAGTGATTTTAAAAAAAGGTGCTTTTAAAGACTCTACCATTTGACAACAGAGGAGTTACCTGTTCTGAGCAGTGAAACGAATGGGTGCTTTAGGGTGACTTGTTGGAATATCAGAAGTCAGGGCTATACAGCTTGTTTCCACAGTCCCAGAATAGGAGATCATTCCTGTGGACTTAGATGTGGATATGATCCAACTGGCCATGCTTGCAAAATATGGTAAATTCCCTTCCTAATGCTGTTCCCTCTGTCTCAGAAGTTCTTGCTCCTTCCACAATTACAGAATCCCTTACTCATTCCTTAGACCCAGCTTAAACATCATCTCTGACAAGCCTTCCTCAATAGCCTGAGGCCTAGTTAGTTCATGTGCTTGCTCTCGCAGCATTTGGGGCTTGCCATGTGTCTCTCTGAATAGTGCTGGCTCTGCCCCAGCTTCCCTTACTTGGAATCTTGAGTTTCTAGAAAGCGAGGACCATGTGTTCATCTCTGTGTTCCTAGCACCATCTAGAGAGCCAGCAGTGGATGTCTGATAAGCGGTATTGACTTTTGGACGGTGTTTTCATTTCCTAGAGGTGCCATAAGTAACTACCACAGACCAGTTAAACAACAGAAATGGATTCTCTCGTAGTTGTAGAGACTTGATGGTGTTAGCAGGGTCATGCTCCCTCCAAAATCCCAAAGTGGACATGGCCTGTGCCTTCTGCTCCATCTTTGTGTGAGTGAATCCTGATTTAGGATTAAGGTCAGAGGCAGATTAATAAAGAGCAGCTAGAAATGGAATATTAGGGAAAGGAGGTGAAAGTACTATGGCAGGAAATACATTTAATCTCTCAAGTGGTATAAAAGTATTACACACCCACCTAGAGTTCTCCCCCTAATATTTGTCAAGTGATTGTAAGTTAATGAAACAAAAGTTTTTATAATTGTCAATGGAATGAAATACCATTTACTCTTTACTCAGGTCTAAACTGAATATTAGCTTCTTAAGTACTCACTGTAATTTCATGTTAACCAAATTTTCTTTGACAGTTTACCAAACTGTTGGCTGCTCATATTCCAATAACTTTGGTAAATAACAAGAGAAAAAAAGCAGGTTAATTAATTTTCGAGAATAGCACAGAAATATATTGAAAAGGATGATAAACCCAGGCATGGTGGTGCATGCCTGTGGTCCCAGGGACCTGGGATGCTGAGGTGGGAGGATTGCTTGAGCCCAAGAGTTCAAGACTGGCAGTGAGCTATGATCAAACCACTGTATGCCAGCCTGGGTGACAGAGAGATGGGACCTTGCCTCTAAAAAAAATAAAAATAAAAGAAAGAAAGAAAAGAAAAAGAAAGGGAAAGAAGGAAAAGGATTATGAAACGTTAGCAGCATGGGTGTAAGCAGCAATGGCAGCTCCTGGGCAGCATCAGCCCCTTTGACATTGATCATTGGCAGCCCAGCCCTGAGTAGAGCAATGGAGGGTCTTGCAGACCCTGGCAGCACACCTACCATGGGGGTTCCAATGATGGTAGAAAACAACACGATACCAAGCTGGGGCTTCAGGGAAAACATGGCAGACACAATTATATGCCAACAAATTAGATACCTTAGAAGAAACTGGTAAATTCCTAGATACACATAGCTGACCAAGACTGAATCAAGGAGATATAAAGATCTAAACAGACCAAGAGCAACAAGTCCTCACCATGACACTCACCAGATGCCCTCTCAGGTTCCAGGGTCATGTGGGAGGACTTAGATGAAACAGGCATTCTGGAATTTTGTCTGAGCACTATGAGGTTGAGGCAGACAGTTTCGGGGTTGTGACCTTATTTTACCTCCAGACTTGACTGTTTCTCCGTTCATGACTCTACAAAGAAAGCAAGTAACAAAGATCAACCTGAAGCTTGAGGCAGCCTGAAAGGGAACGGTACAAGGGTGAGCGGGAAATGTGAAGGAAAGAAGACAGAGTGAGAGGAGAGAGACTCCCAGGGAAGCGGGAAGGCCTGCAGATTAGTCAGGCATGGTCTGAATGAGCGCCATGTAACAGGAATGGTCTTGAGAAGGGCGAGGTTAGGACGATGTGGTCAGGCATCTGGTTAAGGAGCATGTTAGAGAGAGGGTGAAGATGGGTAAATAGACATTTTGTCCTGTCAGAGGGAAGGGTGAGGGGATATTTAGTGTGACTCTAAGAGACATTGGGGGTCTGAGACAGCTGGGTGAGAAGGGGGTGACTAGGGAAGGTTGGGGCGTGAGGATGGGACAGGAGGGCTGTGGATGTGCTGCCCCAAATGTCCCTGCAGGCCAGAGGCAGGGCCATTGTGCTGCTGTGCAGGTGGGGCCCTCCTGTGTGGGGTCTGGATGCCTCGCGCTAAGCCATGCCCAGCTTAAGTTGTCATCTCCCTGGAGGAAGTGGAAGTCTTCTCAAAACTCACGAACACCATGTGGGCTGAGAGCTTTGCCCAACAGCATTTTTCTCTGGTCATTTTGTGGTGTCTGAACCACTAAAGCTACTTCTGTTTTCACCTTCCGTATTTGAAAATAGCTCCCTTCAACCGACTTCCATTCTGTACCTGCAGCCTGTGGTGACTTTCTCAATTATCTCTGCTTTTCTTATATTGGACACAAACTCCAGAAAGCATTTATGCTATGTCCCCAGCTCAAGTTTTGCCAACAGTCACTGCCAAATACTTTTTCTGCCTCGACACCCAGGTCTCATCTTCTCCATCGACTTAAAACTTCACAGCGTCACCTTGCATATTCCAGGCTGTCTCTTCATTCTCACACGCGCTTCATAACACATACTCGCAGTAGGTGTACATGCCCACTGAAGCCTTTCCCTATCCCTTTCTTAGTCTAAAGCTTCCTTTTTGGGGTCTTGGACCCATTTGACTATTTGTAAAGCTATGAACCATGTGTCCAAAAAAAGTGCATTTCATCACAAATACACTTTCAGTAGATTTCTGATTCTGTAGAACTCTTTCACAGCACTTCCCAAGGAGTCAAATTCCAGCTCTGAAGACCATTCATGATAACCGTAGAATCCCGTATGTTGTATGTTAGACTTTTTCTTTTGTAGAACTCACTATCTTAAGTATAAATAAAAACTCGATGTAACCAACCACCAATGTTAGCAAGAGCTACTTGCACTCACTGTCACTGCTCGGAGAAAGTTCTGCTATGATTTTTCTCTAGCTTGTCTCCTGTTCACCAACTTCATTCCTTGAATTCAGGCCTTACTTACTTTAACTTGTTTATTATAAATGGCCTTCTTTCTCACTTTGTATCCCCTCTTTCATTCGATGTTCCAATGTATGGCTTTCAGAATTATGCTTTTGAAATAAAATTCTGATGTCATTCCCTTGCTTAAAAGTCATTCGATGGCTCCCTGTTGCTTACAGTTGATATGTGATGATCTATTCCTGACCTCTAATCCTTCATAGAGCAATGTAGGAAACTTGGGTTCATGTGTAAAACCCGTTTTTGCCCCAGTGGAGACAGGATGAGCTTGTGGGCTGAGAGGGTCATGGGATGAAGTATTGACTGGGGTAGAACATTGAGCCAGGACAAGAAACAGGTCACATGTTTCCTGGAACTGCAGTACCATGGTCTCTACCCACAGAGCAACACAGTGTTGATGGGTGACCAAGTTTATGCTCTGATAATTCCATCATCATTTTTTCTGCCCAAATTTCTGCAAGTTGAGATTCTTAACTCTGATAATCTTCTATAATTTTGTAATATATGAAAGAGAGACAAATTTCATTTCATTGAAATGAAATGAGATTTACAGATTTTTTCTCTCCAAGAATTACTGAAATGCCTAAATTGCATTCACTTCTAGTATCTTGAGACAAGGATTTGGGTACAATAATTTATTTGAGAGGCAAGTGATGGAAGCATGGCGAGGGAATGGAGAATTTTAATTTTTTTTTTTTTTGAGTTGAAGTCTCACTCTGTTGCTCAGGCTGGAGTGCAGTGGCACGCTCACAGCCACTGCAGCCTCAGCCTGCTAGGCTCAGATCATCCTTCTGCCTCAGCCTTCCAAGTATCTGGATCTACAGGCATGTGCCACCATGCCCAGCTAATTTTTTGATTTATTGTAGAGACGAGGTCTCGCCAAGTTGCCCAGGCTGGTCTCGAACCCCTGGACTCAGGCAGTCCTCTCACCTCGGTCTCCCAAAGTGCTGGAATTACAGACTTGAGCCACTGTGCCTGGGCCGGGATGGAGAATTAAGATGGGGAAGGAGGAGGAGACACTAAAAGGTGCGTTGATGAGGGGTCACTGCTGGTGGGCAGCTGAACTCCTGTCTGCTAGGGCTTCCAATAGAAGATGAAGAAGTGCCCCAGAATGGTCTCTCTGAAGGCTGAGGAAGCAGGGGCGTTTTCTCGTCAACATCTTTCTTTATTGTTTAAGGGGCACCTCCAGACACTCCTAGGCATTTCCAGCCTGGCCCTGTGCAGGCTGAAGAATACGCTTTTGCCACTAGAAAAAGCCCTCAGAGAGCCAAAAAGAAGATACTGGGCTGTAAGAGTACTGTCTGAAGGTGACCTTGTGAATGGGCTGAGGGGTAGGAGCCAACACAGTCTGCTATACATAGGCCCAACTCTCATTTTAAAATGTAAATTTATAATTACAGCTTTGAATAGCCATGATGCTTCATCTTACTACTATCAGAATATACATATTATATGCATTTACATAACAATGTTGTATATATTTGTATATATATTTTCCAGCTTTAAGGTAAAATTGACAAATAAAAATTACATATATTTCAATATACAATGTGACTTTTAAAAATTTGTTTGTTTTTGAGACAGTGTCTCATTCTGTTGCCCAGGTTGGAGTGTAGTAGCATGCTCACAGTTACAGCAGCCCTGGCCTGCTGGGCTTGGGCAATCCTTCTGCCCCAGCATTCCAAGTAGCCTGGAACTAAGGCAGGTGCTACCACTCCTGGCTAATTTGTTTTTTTTGTTGTTTTTTTTTTGAGACATGTTCTCGCCAAGATGCTCAGGCTGGTCTTAAACCCCTGGGCTCAGGCAATCTTCTTACCTCAGCCTCCCAAAGTGCTGAGATTACAGGTGTGAGCTACTTTGCCCAGCTGTAATGTTTTAATATATGTATGAATTGTAAAATAATTACCACAATCAAGCTAAATTATGTGTGCATGGCTTCACATACTTAACCATTTTTGATGGGTAAGAACATTTAAGACTTACTCTCTTAGCAATTTTTTAAGTATGCACTATTATTAACTACTGTAAATCTGCTGTACCATAGAGCTCCAGAATTTACTCATCCTGTCTAAATTTGACTTTGTTAAATTTTTAGTATGCAGATCCTTTCTCTAGACTTTTTAACATTTTGTTAATTTTATTCTTCAAAGCCAATTAAGACATGTGTTTTCTGTATAGTCTTCTCTGGCTGTCTACCCCTTAACATGGTTATTGCCTACCCTCTCCCATCTAGCCATCTTGAATGTACTTTTTTTTTTTAATTTTTTTTATTATGGTATTATGGGGTACAGTTAGGGGTTAGGCACACAAAATTGCTTCATTCGGGCACCCTTGATGATAAGAGGTGTCTCCCCATCCCCAGAAAGATATTTATCACCATTAATCCCATCGCCCCCCTCCCCATAGTTTCCCACCACTGTCAGTCATTTTCTTGTGGTAGTACGTTGGATGATCAAGGTCTACTATATGAGTGAGAACATGTGATACTTAGTTTTTTGTTTCTGTGAGAGGTCACTCAGTATTATGGACTCTAGTTC